>VMBQ01002383.1:118413-137477 GCA_007657795.1 Dreissena rostriformis
ACAAAAATATATAATTTTTTTAAAACATGTTGTTTTTTTGGAAAGACCGACTATCTAACTTGAAGTATAATATTATTTGTTTGTTATATGTCTTTACAAATGTTCAATAGATTGTGGAAAATATACCTGAACTTCAATAGATTGTGGAAAATATACCTGAACTCAGAATTGTCTATAATGTTCCACTTCTTTAAAACATAAGCGAACAATATGTTTCAATTATGGTCCTCTTCCAGTTAGAATATGACTATATTACCTTGACCTTATTGAATATTAACAATTTCCCCATGATGGCTTACTTTATATTGTCAAGCACTTGAATAGTCAAGCGCGCTGTCTTCTGACAGCTCTTGTTATATATATTTTTTAGCAAAAGAGTAAGTTGTGATTAACAAACATTCTGTGTGGGAAGGGGGCTTTAAATTATTATTTCTTTTTTTTTGCTAGATGATACCCCTTCAGAAGGCGGTATATTGGAATCACTCTGTTCGTCCCTTGTAATATATGCAAAAGTTTGTATGGAAAACCAATACCACCTTTCTCAAGCAATGCGATATAAAATTTGCCATTAGGATAATTCGTAAGACACTTTTTATGCCAAATTATCCACACATTCTTGAGTTATTTGCCCTTATGCATAGTGAACTAAAGAAAGAAGTAATTCTGCAATACTTTATGTTTGTTTACACAGTTGACCAAAAAATACAGTTATTTTTCAGCTTTAGTGGTTGTCTCCCTTGTCTTGTATATTTTCTTTTACTGCAGCTGTTGTTGTTTCAACTAAATATTGGTGCTGGATTACTTATGGCAGGTTAATTGCTGCTGTTTTTCTGGTATTTCAGCATATCCAAAAGAAAGCAGAAGACTGGGGTGTGGACATGACAGTTCTGGCAGAGATGAAATACAACCTGAAATGCACCTTAAAATCTCATAAAAAAGACACTGTAGATATAGAAGTGGATTTTATCAGATTTGCGCATAAGTCAGCTAAAAAATAAAATAAAATAAGTGGCTTGTGGTTTTTTATATCCCCTAAGGATGGCATATTGTAGTCTCACCGTCTGTTAGTGGTTGGGTTAGGGTTTGGGTAGGTGGTTTTGGGGGTCTGTTCATGGTTATTCCATGTCTGCCCTGTAACTTTTTACATCCCTATAGAATTTTAACTACTTCCCATGACCAGAAGATGTGTTGCAGAGAACTCCTGGTTCAAAGGTTACGGTCACCATTCAAGGTCAAAGGTCGTACATTTTAGTGTCTGCCTTGTGTCTTTAACTTACCTGAAAGGTTTTTATTTTATCTGCAGCTTATTATTCCTCATGACCAGACGATGACCAAACAACTCCCATGGTCCTCGGTCAAAGGTCAAAGTAACAAATCAAGATCTCAAAGTAAAAAAAATGGTCATTTCTGCCCCGTATCTTTAACGTTCCTGGAAGGATTTAATAATAACTTATTATAATTGTTCCCCATGACTGGACAATGTGTCAAGCACAACTCCCATGCTCCTCAATGAAATGTCAAGGTCACAATTCGATATCAAAGTTAATAATTGTTCGTTTCTTTCTGCTCTTTAACTTGTACATTCCTTACACAGCAGAAGATCATTGTCAGAATGTTAAGTCCAAATGTCATAAATGTTAGTTTCTTGTTTGTTACTTGTACTTGTCTTGGATGATTTTTATAAAATTTCATATTATTATTCCACATATCTAGGCAATGTGCAGCGTGCGAATCCCATGCTGTTTGGTGAAAGGTCAAGGTAACAATTCAAGGTCAAAGTTAGTGAATTATTTATTCTGCTCCTTTTTCATGTCTTAGAGCTTGTAAATATTACATTGGATTATCAATCCCCATTACCGGGTAATCATTAATGTGTCGCATATAATATGTATCACTCCAAGGACAAGGACAAAAGTTAATAACTTAAATTTCTGTCCTGTGACTTTCAATGCGTAGGAGGAACATAATATTAATGTTTATTATTATTCCTTTGTAACCAATGGTATGTGTAATGTACACTTTGTATGCTCCTTTTTGAAATGTAAAGGTCACATCTCAAGGTCAGAGGTGACAAATGTTAATTTCTGGTATTATCTTTTAAATATTTACTCTTCTACTCTATTGTATACTGTTGAATGTTAATTAATGTACTGCCTTTCACCCACCCCGCCNACGCCTTGTTTTGGAATGGTAAATGGACCATATCGGCTTGACCAATAATAAAAAACATCTAATACATTGACACAACGTTTCCCGTTTTTAAGACATACATTTGACACATTTTGCAATTGTTCATTTGAACTAACGGTAACCAGTTAAATGTTGCTGTTTTGAGAATAGGATTCCAATATGTCTGTCTGTCACTTCCTCTTTTTATCAGTCAGTCTTTCCAATCGCAAAATAATAATGAAATAACTTAGAAAAACTGTGTTACCACTCAAGTAATAAATTAAAATTATGTAACATGGGAGACAACTATTTTTATATTAAATAAAGGATTTACTCAGTAACTACTCTCACTGAAATGTTATTCATGATAGTTTAGTTTTCTTCTGCGTATCATGTGTGTGTTATTGCTATTCGAGGTTCGATTGTTTTCATGCCCCCTTTCAAAGAAGGCGGCATATAATAGTCTTACTGAACGTCTGAACCAAATTTCCTATCTCATCCATAACTTTGCCATATATTGATGGATTTTGAAATAACTTTCGACAATGTCCACCATTTAAGATAATATGACGTGTCGCGTGTTGCACCCGTCTCCCTACCTCAAAGACAAATGTCTCACTTAATGGTTAAAGGTTAAATTTTGACATTAAAAGCTTAAAAATTCCTGTCTCAGCCATAATTGTGCTATATATTGAGAGATTTTGAAATAACTCGGCACACCTTCATAAGACGACGTGTCGGGTGTAAGAGTCGTCTCCCTACCTCAAAGGTCAAAGTCGCATGAAGAGGTCAAACGTCAAATTTCGCTGTAAAATACTTCGCAATGTAATATGTATTTTCAAATAACTTGGCACAAATTCAATCCATTAGAAGACGACAAGCCGCAGGTAAAATCTGTCTCCTTACCTAAAAGGTCAATGTCACACTTTCACAGAGTTCACAGATCAAATTTTGACATAAACAGCTTTTTCGCACTGTAACTCAGTCATTCATCGTGCTCTTTTATGAGAATTTACAACAAATGACAACCACGAGGAGACGGTATTTTGTGTGTAACAATCATCTCTCTTTCCCAAAGGTCAATGTCACCCTTAGAGGTCAAAAGTAAACTTTGGCCATTAAACAGATTGAAAATTCCTGTCGCCGCAATACGTTTGGCATATATTGATGGATTTTAAAATAACTTGGCACAAATGCAATTCACCATTAGACGACGCGTCTCGTAATAATTTTGTTTCTCAACCTAAAGGTCATGGTCACACTTCAAAGATCAAATGTGAAAAACAACCCAGCTTACTCGGACCGTAACTTTGTCATTCATCATGCTTTTTTAAGAAAACTTACCAAAAATGACAGCCATGATGACACGGCATTTCATTTGTAAAACCTGCCTTCTTACCTCAGAGGACACATTCAGAGGTCGAAGGTCAAAGTAGGCTCTAAAACAGCTTGTCCAGGATGTTAGATTTTCATGCATCATTCAATTCTAAGAACACTGATAGAAAAACGACTACCATGAAGAGACTGAGTGTCGCTTGTATCACCTGTCTCGTTGCCCCAAAGTTCAAGGTACCACTTACAGGTCAAAAGTTTAATTTGACCATACATAAGCAGACTGTGTTTGACATAAGCAGAGTTTTAACACAAAAGTGGAGTGTGGGGGTATGATGGCGTCCATGCCCTTACGACAAATGTCTTGATCCATTAGGTCTATCCTATTGATTTCTTACTAAGTTCGTACTATCTCTCAGGTGACGTCTTCAACACTATGTGTCCGTGAACTCAGGTGAGCGCTTAAGGGTCATGATAGCCCTCTTGTTTTCAATAATGTAATCCCTTATTTTGAAGGTCAATATCGCACTGTTGGGTCAAAGCAATACTCAGAGGGGAAGCATTCGGCACTTACTGTGACTTATTAATTGTATATCATATCACTTATGCAACTTCAAATTTTACAAGAACATTTCGCAAATAACGTAATGCGATTGGTCAGTCAAAGAAAAGTAATCAATGAAAATAATTGCTAACAGTACTATTAATTTAAAAACATGATTTATAAAGCTGTAATACATGGGGCATTCAATAAATGTAACGAATTCACATTTTGGCCCGTATTCAGTCTATTGCAGTCTTTGAAAATCGATCAATGAATTTACATTAAATGGTAGTTATGAATAATGACTTATAAGTGCAAGCGTACTAGTACAAAAAACACAAATAACGATAGCTGTGTACTTTTGAAACCATTGCAATATAATATAATTACTGTTATATTTTACAGCCAAAAACACATTGCATAAATTATGTTAAGCTTAAATCAGAGTGTGTTTTTTTTTTAAAGCTATGCAGTGTTAAAAATGGTACGAATATTTGGAACACACCTTAACAGATAAATAACAGCACATTCGTTAAACATAAACTTCAATAATTTCTTCTATAAATACAAAACACAATTTTATTTAAAGTGCCTACGATACAGTACTTTTTCTGTCTCTGAAGAGTTTTAAAAAGGAACAAAGAAAACGTGCACGTATCGCTGAGCAGGAAAATAAGGGAAATAAAAATACTATAAATACAAATACCATTTTGCGCGCGTATACGCGTGTATTCAATTGATCGATCTATCTCGTATCATGCTTTCAGTATTAAGAACACGCGTTTTTCATCATTATATCGTTTTTATTATTTAAGATGAAAATAAAATAAAAAGCATATGCATTTTCAATGACGTATACCTTTAATAAACTTATTATGGTAATTTTGTTAAGACAATGAATTACCTGTGTAATACGATAAACGTATCAAATATAAATAATACAACTCAAACATTCAAAATAAACAAAGAAAATCCCAATTGCAATGTTAAACACACAGAATATATATAATTAGAAATACATATAATCTAAATAAATAACTGTCCGATTTAACGCATTGTTTGACCCTAATAAATCGTCTATAAATTTTATAAAAAGCAATCTTATCGTTTGATTTATAGATTAAAAACAAGAATTTCCATAATAAATCCATGATTGGAACATAAACTATGTTACATGAAAGAAATGTTTTCCGTTTCGAATCGTAAACATATTTATGACTATGTATATGCATAGGCATAGGTACATGTATACTAATACTATGTCTTTGATTGTTACACATACCGCCGTCTGGTTCCCGGAGTTTCCGATACACTTATTAGTTATAGATCGTTGTCGTTGATATTACGTAATCATAAATAGAACAAACTACCATTGGATTCGATTTTAACAGATACATTTCAGTTTGTTGACACCACAAACACGTAAGTGATTACTCTTTGTAACATGGTTTCATGAAACATACAGTGTGTTACCTTTAATTCAATTAAGTAATGTTAATTGTTAATGTAATAATGGTCAAAATACATTAATTTTGTTTGCAACTTTCGTTTTCGATGTTGCTATCATGTATAAATTAATCGTTTATATACATGTATATACAAGTTAAATCGTGTAGTTCTTTATTTTGCACGTGTCTAACAGTATATTAGATTTACGTATCATTTCTTAATGAGACTGTTAGCTTTTTTAAATGTCGAATAGTAGAAACACTTCATTAAAATTTAGTCACAGGAAAAACCCGTCACAGGAAAAACCCAATCTATTTTTTGTATAATATTGCGCAATGTTTCAGAAATTGCATAAGGCTCAGACGTTTTAAGCAAAATATTACAGTAATTTAATTTCATGAAAAAAATAACTGAAAACAAAAACTTAATTGCGTATCATATATTAGAAGCGGTAATGCAATATGCAATATGGTACGGTATTGCAGGTTTCAACAATGAGTTTTGGAATGAATGCGAACAAGAGCACATTGCAGCCTTTTACCAAATTGTTGCTGCACATTGGTTCCCACATGTCGGATACTGAGGTCCGGTAAACTACACTTGTATTATGTACATTATTTATGTATGAATTGAGTGTAAGCTTACTTGGGAAAGAAATGGTCTCTGTGAATATTAGCTAACTTAAGCCCGATATGTTGTATGTGGTTGTTAGCTCACATGAGCACGTCATTTATATGTAATTGTTAGCGAACATGAGCAGTGCTGTCCGTGAATGTTAGCGCAGATAAGCATGAAATCTATGATGACTCTTAAAGGCATGTACTTTGAAGTCAAACGTTTGAAACGTTATCTTTTATTTTATCAACGATACTAATAATACGAGTTTGTACTTTATATATCAATTAATATGCTCGGTTAATATGAACACATTTATTTTCGATATTTATTATTTTATTGGTGTGCTGCTCCGTTTTGAAATGCTGTGTACGTTCGCGTGCGTCCATTAATAAGGTCTTAGGCCAGATCTTAGAAAACACCTTGTTATCACTGTAGAAGGTCAATTCATGGTTCATCTGGATGACATTTGGCCAGCATGTTTAGACAAGTTTTTTTAATTAACTTTTTGACCAAGTGACATAGTTTATGGACGGTGTGACCCAGATTAGCACTTGGTATAAATATTGTCAAGATAAACATTCTTAATGAGTTTCATCAAGATTTATATCAACAGATGTCTGAATCTGTGTCTAGGGGTATAAAAATCTAGACCACCAGGTCAAGACATCATCAATTTGCATAACGTGAATTCATGTGAGCTCTTTATGGCCATCGCGGCCATCTTGTTTTATAATTATTCTAAGCTCATGCTTGTATGCTCATTTACTAGGTATCCGCTGTGAAGCTGGTTTTGACCATTGAGCCGAACACAAACTTAAAGACGAAGGCACTTCTAACGGTCAACAATGCGTTCGATGTACTTATGTTGATGGTCAACAGAGGTTATATTACTGAAACAGATCTGTCATTCCTTGAGGACATTTTTACAAATTTGTTTAGGAAAGATCTCGTCTCTGACATACACACATTTATTAATAAAACTGGTAAGCATATGGTCTTCTGCATTCTAGTATTTTGTTTGTACAAAACTATTGGAAAATTGCACCAGATATTATTTTATTGCATGTTGTATTTAACAGAAATTTCTAAAATATATCTTCTTAAAGATGAGAAATAAAATAATATAAGACCAACTCTTAACTTTCGATGTCGATCTAATCGTTATGTTTAAAAGATGAGTACCGGTAGGTGGATTTCATTTGCATAGATTCGTTCAAAATAATAGTTCTAGTAATTTGGATTGTAAAAGCTCGCCTTTTCTCAATTTCAAAACGCAAGATGTATTGAACGATATAAATGCATGTTATTAATTCAAATTGACTGGACGATTTATTATGATCAACATGTTTATATATTCCTGCTAGGTGACAACCACGTCAAGGACACAATACCTACAACGTCTGCAGGCAACGCAGAGGGACCAAGCGCGAGTGGCTTTTCTGAGTAAGGATTCTCAAAGTAAAATGAAACGTAATACCTGTAACAATTCTTATTCAACGTAGGTTAAACAGGCACATGATTGCTACATGTGTTAGCCGATTTCGATTACCATTTGAATAGTGAATTTACTTGAACGGATTATGATGAGATTGTTGTATACCTTTTAAGCCCTTTTAGGTGAGTACAATTGTTCTCCCTTTATGTGTTTATGGTTTCAGGGTGGGATGTTTGGCTTACGGCTTTATAGTAAAATGTTCTTATTCCGTCTGTTCGTTACAGTGGCAATATTCAAGTTGAAGAAGCAACCCATTACGCTACTGATGACGAAAAGGCAGAAAATATTCCAACCCGTGAAGGTAACTGTTTTAACTCTATTATTTTAGCCTTTGTCAATACTAGAAACAGTATATGGTTTGATGCGAGTGTTTATGTTTCTGACTGAAATCCTATGTATTGGACAAGTTATATAACACATATAACAACGCGCTCATTGATACCTTATGAATGTTCCTGTTCAAATATCAATGTTACCCTTTTATACACATAAAGAGATCTAGTTGATAATATTAGGGCTACACATACCGGTGTGCATTAAATACATTGTGCTTAACATACATAACTTTTTATAAACACATTTCTCAAAAGGTCTGGAGTTGGAAACGATGGAAACTGTGGACGAAAGTAACGCTAACATTGAGTGAGTACAGAGCGTTGAGCTAAGCAGATAATAACTGATTTTTGTTCTGATTCGCGGATTGAGCATTAAACTAAGAGGTTCATCGCACAATTGGTGTATTTCCTAAGCATTAGAACTCAAAATCGTAATAAAATTACAGATACTTATCTCAAATTCGAAAAAACTTAAAAGTTAGCTGTTCACAGTTGACTACAGTATTACTATACCGCTACTTGTATATATATAAATACTGGCTTACCGACTTGTATTTTTCTGCGTGACGATGCAAGTTATTCCATAATGTGAAATGTTGATCCAAATAATATAGCTGCATAACTGCATCATTGGTGTGATAAATTTTTAATATCATATGTTTTATCTGATGTTTAGAACACGTACGAATTTAAGAAAATATTTCAGCGCGGAAGACGTTTCAATTGATTCGGTAGATACCGCCTCCAATATATCAGACGAAGAAAAGCTAACAGCTGCGATCGGTAGTCAACCACAATCGAAGATGATTTCAACAAGCCTAATCATTTCATTTGAACAAATCAAACAAGGTAAATCATTTGACACGTGATACTCATTCCAGCTAATAATTTTGAAAGCTTTCGGTCTTGTCTTATGATAACACGTATACAGATGAAATGTGTTGCTTATTTCATACTCATTCATGTTAATAATTTTGAAAAGCTTTCAGTTTTATGAAAACACGTGTACATTTGAAATGTGATGCTTATTCATAATAATTATTATAATAAGGAACAGTTACGGGCAATTATTATATAATGTATATGTCATGAATATACGCGTGTTGTATTTTTTTAGGTTTTGGTGTTCTTCAAAGCGCTTCAAACGCCGTATAAATGAAAGAGAGGAAGAATTTCACAAACCAACAAACTTGCGTTCTACAAACGAGGATATTAAAAGGGTTGCCTGTTGATATCAAACTAAACTTGTAGATCATAATCATGTGCATTATTTTAAGACAAATGTCCATATGTTAATGAAAACATTGTGTTGTGTGTCTGATCAGATGCTTTTAGTGACAAAATTGGACATGTTACCTTTAATTGTGACCTTGATATTTGAGCTGGCATACAGTTAGTACAGCCGACAAGCGATCTACACATGGTGAACATTTGTGTTAACTTATTTTAAAATGGCATGATGAGAATTGAATTTGAAGTTTGGAAAAGTTGTATAAGGCTAAACTTTTAACTCTTCTGTGTGACTTTAACCTTTGAGCTAGGGCATGGGTCTTTCTAGCGACGAACAGTCTCCACATGTTGAACATAATTAATAAGTTATTTTAAAATTGATTGACGAGTGATGAAGTTACATTTTAGACCTTGCTTTTCATCTCTATGTGTAACCTCTAAACTGCTACCAATGGACGGATAGAGAAAAAAAACATCAAATTGGTTATTACAACTTTAGCAATAGTCTAAGCTTTTTTTAACAATCCACTCACAATAGCGACTATCTTTTGCAGCAGGGTCATCACCTTGAAGACACTCGCGCAAATAATATATTAGATAAGTAATTATTTGGTTTTGATTTAAGACCTCTAAATATGTATAGCTTTTCAAATATCATCTTGAAAACATATCCCATACTGTGTGCGTTATGTTTTTATCCTCCTTGAGCCAACAAGAAATTACAATAGCGCATCGACATTTCAAAATAATTATAACATAGTGACCAAAATGAAAACATGGTAGAGTGTTCAAGTATTCTCTACCACATATTGAGTACATCAGTTTACGAATATTCAATCACTTTTTGGGGTGTCTTATGATGATTTACTAGTATTATAAAGTATGCTTAACATATAACTGTGACATTAAAAACTGAACAGTATATTTTTAATAAAAGACGATTCATTCTCAATATAATAATTTCTGTGACATTTAAATCAGAACTGTACATTTTAAATTAAAAAAAAACAACATGATACATTAGATTGTTTGCTTTTATATTTCTGTGAAATTAAGAATAGAATAGTACATATTAAATAAAACATTAGACATTATGAGTATGTTTTGCATATTTCTGTGACTGTCAGACATTAAGACAAGAACTGTGCATTTGAATTAAACATTATACGTATTAAAACTATCAAAATACGTGCGGGTAGTAGACACATTATCAATACATTTTTATAATGAAGCGTTTCAACAAATTGCATTGACGTGTGGCAAGTATTTGCTGAGAAAGCACAAGGAACCATTTCAGATGTCTTCTAAGTACCACAACCCCGTGAACATTCACTGAAGCAGAAAGTAATGGTAACAAGCAAATTCGTTGAATTGATATCCCCCGCCAAATAAATTTTGTTTATGGATGTGTAAGCTTATAGTAAAAAGCATTTTGTCAAAATACAAAGGGCCATAACTCCGCTATTAACAGATGGTGTACAATGCCATTTGGCGTGCATCATCCTCTTATGCATATATATACTCATACCAAGTTTCAATGAAATCCGTCAAAGCACTTCCAAGATATGGCTCCGGACACAAAAGTTCCTATAGTAAAAAGCATTTTTCAAGATACAAAGGGCCATTACTCCGTTATTAACAGATGCTGTGCAATGCCATTTGGTGTGCATCATCCTCTTATGCATATATATACTCATACCAAGTTTCAATGAAATCCGCCCAAGCACGTCCAAGGTATGGCTCCGGACACAAAAGTGCCGGACTGACGGAAGGACGGATGGACGTAAGGACGGATGGACAACGCCAAAACAATATCCCTCCGCCTATGGCGGGGGATAATAAAGCTTCATGTACAGGTTTTTTGGAATTTATGTCAGTAGTTTCCGATGAATATCCCGGTCAAGCGGGTCGAGTCCATTTAAAAGAAGGCGTGTAATTATTATTTGACATCTGAACTATAGTGTGACCTTGATCTTTGCACAAGGGACGCATCTCCATATGGTGAACACGTGCGATTAAGTATTTTAAAATAGCACAATGATTGATGAAGTTACACTTCGAACAAACTGCATTATTCCAAAATTGGTCATGTGACCTTGATATTTGAGCTGGCATACAGTTATACAGTCGACAAGCCATCTACACATGGTGAACAATTGTGAAATGGCATGATAAAAATTGAAGTTTGAACAAGCTGTATAAGGCTCAACTTTGAACCCTACGTGTGACATTGACCTAGGATAGGTATTGGCTCTTACACACGACACGGTGTTTCCATATGGTAAAAATATTTGGTAAAATAGTTTACAATTGCATGAGGAGTGGTGAAGTTAGTTTTAACCTGGCCTTTCACCTCCATTTTGTGACCTTGACCTAAAAGCTAGAAAGACGATTGTGAAACGTGACTCGCTGTCGCTACATTGTGAAAATATATGGTAATGTATTTTAAAAACGCCCTGCTAGTATGCACTTCTTCTTGGTAATGGAGCTTCCCATACGGTTGCGTCGAAATTCGCAGAAATTAGCTTGGACAAGTATATATGCATTATATACTTACTTTGAAATGTTTTCAAGTCACATAACTAAATAAAATCACTGAAGTAAACGTACTGGTAGCATACTCACTTTCTCCTGCTTATTTAAGCAGAATGGCCCTGAGCCCATTTTCACCAACACATTCTTAGACTTGAGTCTCAAAATATATTAATTTCTTAAATCTTCAATATTCAAAATAGTATACTATGATTTAAATAATTGAAGCGGAACGTCCAAACAGTATGCACATCTCCTCTCGGTAATGAAACCTCTCATAAGGATGAACATGAAAGTGTGACAGAGTAACAGACCGACAAAGCGGTGACTAGACAGTATATGCTCCCCTAAACACAACTCTAGTTCTATCTAAAGCAGTTTATCAATAACATTCACGAAAATGAAAAGCTAGTAACATTGATTTGTTTAGAAGTCATTCGTATTATCCCCCGCCATAGGCGGCGGGATATTATCCCCCACCGCAGGCGGAGGGATATTGTTTTGTCCGTCCGTCCTTCCGTCTGTCCGGCACTTTTGTGTCTGGAGCCATATCTTGGAAATGCTTTGGCGGATTTCATTGAAACTTGGTATGAGTATATATATGGATAAGAGAATGATGCACGCCAAATGGCATTGTACACCATCTGTTAATAACGGAGTTATTGCCCTTTGTATTTTGAAAAAATTCTTTTAATGGCATTTTTTGTGTGTCCGGAGCCATATCTTGGAAGTGCTTTGGCGGATTTCATTGAAACTTGGTATGAGTATATATATGGATAAGAGGATGATGCACGCCAAATGGCACTGTACACCATGTGTTAAAAACGGAGTTATGGCCCTTTGTATCTTAAAAACATGTTTTTTAATAGAACTTTTGTGTGTCCGGAGCCATATCTTGGAAGTGCTTTGACAGATTTCATTGAAACTTGGTATGAGTATAAATATGGATAAGGGGATGATGCACGCCAAATGGCATTGTACACCATCTGTTAAAAACGGAGTTATGGCCCTTTGTGTCTTGAAAAAATGCTTTTTAATAGCACTTTTGTTATGTCCGGAGCCATATCTTGGAAGTGCTTTGCGGATTTCATTGAAACTTGGTATGAGTATATATATATGGATAGAAGGATGATGCACGCCAAATGGCATTGAACACCATCTGTCAATAACGGAGTTATGGCCCTTTGTATCTTGACAAAAAATGCTTTTTAATAGCACTTTTGTGTCCTGAGTCATATCTTGGAAGTGCTTTGGCGGATTTCATTGAAACTTGGTATGAGTATATATATGGATAGAAGGATGATGCACGCCAAATGGCATTATACACCATCTGTTAATAACGGAGTTATTGCCCTTTGTATCTTGAAAAAATGCTTTTTAATATAAGCTTAGAGCTTTATCTCCATTAACACATGAGGCAGAGCCATTAAACTTGCCATAGTTGTTCTCAATCATCTGTGGGTGCTTCACATCCAAAACCCATAATCCTATGGGCTAAGGTCAAGGTCAAACATTGAGGTCAAAGGTCACACATTTGATGAATTATTCAGTATTCAGTCATTCCTTTACTATGCATCAATGGATTCTGTAATAACTGTCCACAATTGTTCTCCATTACCTAGCTGAGTGTCAAATATAAGATCCAGGTTGCTAGGGTCAAAGTCACACACAAAGGTCACAGATTTTTATTAAATATGCCTTATTTGGCGGGGGATATCAATTCAACGAATTTGCTTGTTGACATAATATGCTTCCTATGTTTAGTATGTGACCATATTTTGAGTTTATAATAATGCGCAGCTTCTAAGCTAGTAATTTTGTATCATCTTGTATGTAATATTTAGGTTCCTTTTATAGTTTCAAGCTGTTAAATACAGTCCCTATATATTATTATGTGTAACACCAATTTTATTTTCAGCATTTTAAAACTAAATATCAATAGTATTTTTTATTATACAAAGTTGCTTAGCCAATCTGGACAAATTCCAAATAACACGTCACATGCAGAGGTTATATATATCAAGTTTTAGGTCAGTTTTTCGATTTTTCCAGATGTCTTCTTTAGTCTTTGATTTGCCACATCAACATCACTCAGGACAGAATCCAGCTTTGCATTCTGACTCGTCTGTTCTTCTTGTATTGCAAGAGCCAGAGATTTCATATTTTTAATTGCACTGCTTATCTCTTCAGCCTCACTGTCACTCACAACCTGCTGTGGTTGGCCGATTTGAAGAGAGAGAAGTTCTGATTGGTTCTTTTGAATTGTCCTTGTCTGCGATTGGCTAGCAGGTTCTGGTTGAAGGCGTTGTATAATGCTGCTGGATCCTGGGTGACTTGTGCCTGATGATGTCTGTTTTGAAACTAAAACAAATGTATAATACAGTGTTTTAGTGTTAACATTTTATCTCCATGTTTTAAAATTTAATAAAGCATTTTCCAAAATAATATCAATATTGTTTTATTAACGCTTCACTTCAGCCAAATAAGTTAGGAGTTGTACTTATTCAATAATTGTTGTTGGGGTTAACACAATAACATATCTTTCCTACTAAAGATTGGTTCTATGCAAAAGAAAATTAAGATAAAAACCTTCATATATTTTAGGCATTATTACATTTCATAAACAAATAAATATATAAATAAATAACTGCCAGTAAAACTGTTTTGTGTAAAACTGATTACCACGGAATCTGTCACTTGTGGCATTTCTCACAGGCTCTGGAAGCGAGCAGAATTTCAGTTTGTATCGCGCACAGCTTTCCAATACCTTGAGAATAGCAACCATGTTCGCGCTGACAGCAGAATATACCAAATCTGCTTTACCAATCTGATGACGAATGACTTTAATCTCCCAAGGAGTAACCACATCGATTTTGGAAATATTTTGCCACGTAAAATGGTATTCATTTTTGTTATTAGTTGTTAAAATAGTAATGCCGTCTGGAGACAATCGCATGGAGCCAACATGTTTCATGTTTACTCGGTTCATTTCTAATTTGGTGTACAATATTTCATACTCAAACACCTGTGGAACGTCTGATTTGTTTACAAAAACAGGATTAATTTTGTCCACTTGTTTTGGAATCTGCCACCTTCCCAGCCAACTGTCCACATCTTCGACCAGCCGTTCACCAATGTCAAGGTCATTATGAATGTCGGACATTATGTCCATCATATTTGCGATCTGTCCACCTTGAGAGTTTAACTGAACTGAAGCCTTCGATAAAGTCTCCTGGGAATCATGGACAATACTCAGCAACTTTTGACCCATTTTTGTTTGCACTTGACAACCTCTGCTTGTTTTGCTGTCAGTTTCTTTCGTAAATACGCAAGCCTTCCAAAAATGAACAATCATGCGGTAAGTGCTTTCTCTATCATCAAGAGAAGATATCCAGGTCTCAGATTTGCTCCTATCTGTAAGGACAATGGCCCCATAGAAAAGGCCAGTTGTTGCTTTCCGAATTTCAGTGACACAGTCAAGCACCACTTGAACTGGTTTATGGAGACGATTATCACTGGGGTCAAAAGTCACCAACTGGGCCGTCACTGAAAGCCTTCCATACACCCACTTTTTTGACGTTTCATAATAGACCGCTGCTGACCATTCCCCAATGATGGTTGCTATGGTATTATTGGACACAGCCATTATACTTTCTCGTAGCTGAAGACAAAAAATAATTCATTTTGACACTTTTGGAATACCGTCAATTTCTGGAGTCAATTTGTTTAATTCAACAATACTAATAAATGAAGAATTATTAAAGATACAGTATGGTATCTTATGATGGTTTCTAGCCTTGAAGCTTTCAAGGCAGGGATGGCACTGAAATAAACCACCATGAATTTGTAAATAGTTTTAAAAATTATTTTAACTGCGCCACACCACGATTTTTAAACCATTTTTCTTACACGACAATGCCCCAGAGAGGGATATAGCACAATACACGAAGAAGAAGGTCAAATATCATTAAAAAAAAAGTTTCAACATTATTTTTTTTAATAAAATTTCATTGACAATTAATCTTAGACATGGACTAAGAATAGTAAGATGATATTATGTATTCCATGAATCGGCTTGAAGTATTTTTCAGACAATCAATTCCGAATAAAATGTACATACACGCATAATTTTGGAAAGTAATGACATTTACTTTTTTCTCCTCTTAGGTTTGTAAGAAAGAAGTATTCTAACATGATAGTACTAATTGATGTTTCAAAATACAATTTATAAATATTAACATTCACATGGTCAAACTTAAAACGACTTGTTACCAATTTTGAATTTTTAGTTGTCTTAACCCAACTTAAGTTTTGTCAAAAGCAGGGATTTCAATAGATTTTAAAAACCAGGAGTCAATGACTCCTGGACTGATATTTTGAGGAGTCAAATTGAAAAATGTTGGGGTCAATTTTGAAGCGCAAAAAATAAGTGTACATATATTGTGTTTTTGTCTGTATTATTCCATTTTTTTAGATGACATAATTTGCATACAAAATGATTAATATAAAGGAACACAAGTAATATCATAAACTTTTTATTAATAATACTATACTGGTATCAACTAATTTATAATTCATGTAACTTGCACCATTAATTCTTTTGTTCACTATAAATTACTTGCAGTTATTCACAAGCCTCACTTCCTAGGTAAATGAATTAGTCAACAAAAATGTAGTTGTTGTTGAATTAGTCGTTAATTGACGTATTTTTTCTAAAGTTTCAATGGGACTTTCCCATTGAGTGAATTTATTCCACTGTAACATGTACCGAGTTGCAATTTAGTTACAGCACTTTTGCAACACGCACGCTTTCCATGCGTGACAGTCGACATCAACAATTTCGCGCTCTTATTAAAACACGGGTTTTACAGGGCATACATGTATAGTGATTGGTGTACGCTGTAGATGGAAATTTGTACCAGCAAATCCCGTGGCTGTAGAAAAACGATGTGCTTCAGTTCTATAAATGGACATGATGAAATATACATGTACTGAAATTGAAGTGTTGCCGCATAAAATTGTAAAACGGATATTGTTTTCACAACTTTCTCGCCATAAGTAATTAATTGCTCACCATAAAGGTGTGATGATGATGCTCGGCACCCTCTTTAAAGTACTTTTTAATTACCGAATTACACCTTTCACAAACAATAAATCCGATCTGAGTTAACACAGTTCACAAACGATTGTGTAACGGTTACGATTTAAGCAATTTACTTAGTCAATGACGTCACATGAAATACATTTAAAGTTCTCAACTGCTAGACGGTACCCGCTAATCGGCGCCACTTCAAAGGGCTGCTTTGAACTTTCATGACCACGTGTTGTATTGTGTAAACTTATTTCGCAAAAAGTGTAACTAAGAACGGCGCCGTGTTCGTTGTCAATTAATACGCGTTAATTGGTCTTTCCGATATAAACAATTGTTGTTCTCGCAGTTTGGATTTAAGTGTTGACAATTTATAATACGGGTCGAAAAGAAACTTTTGTGTTTATGTCAATTAATAGTTGTTAGTTTTGTTGAAAGAGTAATAGGTGTTTTGTTTGGATTTTATTATGGATTATGCACCATAATTCAAAGGTACTGTTTTAACGGCATATGCATGTGCTACTAATTTCCCAATAAATGTGCACACGCACTCTATAGACGGTGACATGTTTATTGGAAGAGATTAGATAAGATAAACGACGCCTGGGGTATCCCCTCTATGTATTGACCGAGTTTGGGGGCATGAATGTCAATTAGGAGCATAGCGGGATTTATATCATGGAAAAATGGTCAGATATAAACTGACTGACGCGCGGATCAAAATTTCGGTGCGTCAAAATGACGCACGGCAGAAAAAATGGTCGGGTCAAAAACGAGTCATTTTCAAATTGCTCGCGTCAAAACGCAGGATTCTGCGTCTATTGAAATCCCTGCAAAAGGAAATTTATTTTTACAAAAATGCTGTCCCTGTTTGCCGATTGGCACAATGATGATTTTTTAAATCTATCTGAATATATTAAAAATGCTCGGTTTAGACCGGTTTTAGTGGAAAACCTTATGTTTTGGCAAACTTATTTTTACAGGATGTGGCCTTATAAACTTTATAATTAAGGCTAGAACTATCGTAGAAAGTAAAAGCCACGGTATTTAAATGTGCTTTTGTGTCTAAGCTTGCAAACAAGTATACTGAGTTGTTTAATTTTTCTTTATTTGTAACAAAGTTTTCGAATAATTCAATACAAATAAAGCGCAAAAAAAGAAGATACACTCTTAGCCTTATAACAGTATGAAGAACTAAAAAGAAAGTAGAAATAATGTTTTAACAAAAAAAAAATCGAAAATCAACTAGAAAATTGTAGAGAATTTAAGTGAGGTAGTTACATATTGACTTGTACTTTTATAACTTGTCGTTGAAACCGATTTGAATAGCAAAGCAGTGTTTACCTTTAATTATGATTTGACAACTTGTCAAACGGACATTGTACAAGGAGAATAACGAAGGTCGGCACCGTTTGAAGCAGGAAGTAAAGTAAACAACAACAACCACAAATACTGTACAAATATTTCTATTTTAATAAACATGAGTAGAAGAAGAGCAGTAGGAGTAGGTGCAATTAAGGGAAAGAATGTAGCGCAGGTATTAAAAGTTAACATTTTATTTACTTAATGTATGTATAGGTGTTTGCAATATGCTATTGCAACGAAACTATAATTCGGACATATTACTTCGGATACGAATCTATCTATCTATGTATACTGCAACACACTCTCTCGAGTATTATGTGCAGGTGAATCTGGGTCCCTTCGCCTGCCTGATAACAAGTTCAGCCTGGATCCGTTCGCCCTAAGTTTTATTATAAAAAAATGGCTTTATTTCTGTATAATATTCCTGTAGAGCATTTATTTTTCTCCTTTATAAACTACCCATAAAAGGCACTTTCCCTGTCGAGGAAAGAGAGTACAAAATTGCCTCCCAAAAATTCTCAAAAGGAAGGAAAATTTCATCAACTTTGTTCCAAAAGCACATTATATGCAAGATAACAAATAAAATGAGCACTGAAACTTAAAATTTCAGAAAAAAAGGCATGTTACTTAATACTTTCAAGTATAAGAATATTAAGATTGGTTTGTGCAAATTATAAGTACCAAGCTATTAAAAACACCCATAATTCCTCATTTGAAGATTTCATGACACATATTTTCCCAATTTCAGGGGGTTTTGAACTTTTTTTTTCAAATTGGCACAGCTAGTACTAGTACTTTTCCCAATTGAGCAAAAAAAATGCCGTATAATAATTAATTAAGTCTTATAAATTTCTTCTTTAGATAAAGCATATGGAAGGGTTTATCCGCCAGTTCTCGCATTATGCT
>VMBQ01002384.1:5883-47730 GCA_007657795.1 Dreissena rostriformis
GTCCGTCCGTCCGTCCGTGTGTGCGTCCGTTAGACTTTTGTTTGTTTACGCGATAAACTCCACAGTTTTCATCCGATTCTTTTTAAACTTGTTCAGTGTCTTTATATTAATGAGGACTCGAACCCTATTGAAAATGGGTTACATTAGACCGTCCGTCCGTGCGTGTGTAGACTTTTTCTTGTTTACGCCATAAACTCCACAGTTTTTATCCGATTCTTTTAAAACTTGTACAGTGTCTTTATATTCATGAGGACTCGAACCCTATTGAAAATGGGTTACATTAGACCGTCCGTCCGTCCGTGCGTGCGTTAGACTTTTTCTTCTTTGCGCGATAAACTCCACAGTTTTCATCCGATTCTTTTCAAACTTGTTCAGTGTCTTTATATTAATAAGGACTCAAACCCTATTGAAAATGGGTTACATCAGAGTAAAAAGTCCAGAATTATCGCCCCTTGAATTTGTATTGGTCCGAGGCATTTAAGTAGGTTGTTTAATTGGTTGCAATTATAAATTTAAAATTAAATAAAATATAAGCCATCTGATAATTCATTTGGCAAGGATGAAAGGATTTGTGTTTTCAGTATTCCCTTGCATGATGACTTTCCATTCCATTGACATTCCAGCCAGTAGAGCGATTCAGGCCCTCATGGGCCTTTTATTTCATAAACAACTAACAAAGTATATGAACTTTGAACATGAACATAACATGTTGATGAAAAAGAGTTGGAATAATGTTTTTCTCTCTATGTATGGTGAATTATAGTGTTAAAACTTGATTTTGTACTGTAACTTGCAAAGCATTGAAATTTCCCCTTTTTCCCCTTTTACGCGCAAATTTCCCCCCCTCAGGGGACCCGACCCCTTTCCCCCAAAACTGAAAAAAACACTGCAATATTTCGTAAAATAAAGTTAAATAATTAAAAATCAGTGTTTCTTATAGCAATTGCAGAAATTTCAAAGCCGGATGGTGTCTGGTAACATAGATTTTTGTAGATACAAAATGCTGGTTTTAATTTTTTTGTGACACAATTAATACCTGTTTTATTTCCCGCAAATGTATCTATTCATACGACACTCGAACACTAAAATGGTACCATGTTAGTGTTGGAGTGTCGTATGAATAGATATATTTGGAGAAATTAAAATGGAATTCATTGTGTCACAAAAAAATAAAAACGAGCGTTTTGTATCTACAAACATCTATGTTACCAGACAACATCTGGCGTTAACATTTTGGATTTTGCTAGAATGAACACTGCATGATTTTTATTTGTTTAAATTAATTTTACGAAGTATTCTACCAAATTTTCGTTAATTTTGAGTAGTAATGGTGCTTTAATGTATTTGTTAAGAAACAAAGTCTCCAAAATAACCAAGACAGACTGCTCTTACCACCAGCTCTATTTTAAGCATTTTTATGGTGTTTTATTTTATATTTTAGCTGGTTTAAATGTGTAACACAATTATTGCTTCTTGGAACCAGTATGAAGCTTAGGTATAAAAAATGCAGCTTATTGAATCACTTTCAAGTTTATTTCCTGTGTAGAACCTGTTTTTGTTGTCTTGAGAGAAGATCGGGAGAACTCTCCCAAAGTCGGGATCAAACCTGGGACCTCCTGATTCCGAGGCATACACCATATTTATTGCGACCTCAAATACACTTTTACCAAAATTGCTGATAGATCTATATAAGGCCAAAACAAAATAATGTTGTGGTTCAGGTTACGGACCAAAAAATATTAGGGTAGGTAGGTAGGAAAAACATTTTATTTTTTTATTTTATTTTATTTTGTTGAACAGCTTTTTTCCAATACATTCATAGGCAATCTAGCACAAAAACCATTTTAACTGCTGATTTACAGGATGAATGGTCAATTCATGGCTTCAACTTGGCTGTATCCATGCATTGACTTTTTATCCATATCAAAAACAAACTTCAGAAAACTTTTTTCATATAGAGAAAAATACTGTAAATTTTGATGGATAAAACCCCGAAAATACTTTAAAGAACATGGCTTAATCACTAAGGCTAACACCAGGTCCTGTTTGATAGTCATACCCTCATCAACAGAAGAAAAAAAATGTAAGTAGAACAAACTCTCTCTTCAGCAGTACTTCTGGCAAGAAATAAAAGTATATACACATGTATAAAAACTAGAACAAGCTCTATCTCAGACATGCTGAATTTAAAACTCTCAGGTTTAAAAACAGGATATAAACAAAAACACAACTTTTCTTAAAACATGCACAATGCAATTAAAATGAATTGAAATATTGGGCATGGGTTCCCCTTGCTTTTCAGGAAAATTCTGGGCATTTCATGTAAAATTTGGGAATGGGTTCCCCCTACTAAGTCTAGACTTTACACACAAAAAAGAGCATACGTTCCCCTAGCCTAGGCATTTCTTGAAAACATTGTGCATAGTTTCTTTTAGCCTTGGCATGGATGNTCGTCATTGTATAGAAAATGTTATAAAGAACGTCGAAAAAATACAAAAAAAAAATAAAAAAAAATCGACGAAAAATAGCAGGGACAAGAGAAGTACTGTTTAAATTCATGGAATTTGTCGAGAGTTTTAGCCTTGGGTGTTTCATTTATCCTAATGAAAACACCGACACTTCTGTGTAGAAATATTTAGATATGTAGATAGACTTACCTCAAGATTTGTGCATATACAAAAACAACCACCTTTCCAATACATTTTTTCAGTGAAACAATCATTGTTTTACCCCACCCACCATGAAAAACATACCTTCAGTCACGGCAAGAGACACCTCCATAAACCCATCCTGGTGACATCTCAAGATAGTATCTATTTTTTTTTGTTTTTTGTTTTTTGTTTAATTTTGAATAAAATGTTGTAGGGTCGCAGCAAAATCATAGGCTCGGTCCGGTAACCGTAACCACAACATCATTTTGTTTTTGCCTTACAATTGTGCAGTTGTCAGCTTCACTTTGCAATGTATGTGGAAATTTAATGAAGAGGACCAATAACATGTATGGAATACAGCAGTGTCCGACAAATCAATTGCCCGGAGCCCGGGGGCTACCGAATTTTTTCATCGGGCTACTGAAATTTTACAGCTCACGCCCGCCGGGCAACTATAAATCTATAAGAGCGGTAGCCCGGTTTATTGACAGACATACGTAGAATAAACACACTGACCTCGTGTTTGTACACTGTGCATTGCTTATAATCCGATAACAAAGTGCAATCAATTATCTAATCAGTCATCAATCACTTGCGGTGATGTCGATTGTAAACAGTTACAGTGTATTTTAATCATCCAATCAGAATCAACATTTGTCGTCTGCTAATAATAGAATGAGAGCCGAATGGATAGTTTGCGCACGTGATGCAACGTCATTTCGCAATTTGGAATTCTTTGTTTAACCGCAATAATGAGTAATAGCGCAAACGTTTTTGATGTTGTTAAATATCCAAGGACGCCGAACATTAAAGAAACCGAAAATTAATATTTATTACACTGGTGTGAACGCGGTTAATGAGTAATAGCGACAACGTTTTTGATTATAAATATCCAAGGACGCCGAACATTAAAGATATTAAAACAATAACGGGTTCTTCAAAACGGTAACGAAACCGAAAATGAATATTAATTACAGTGGTGTGAAGGCCATGGTTAACACCTGCTAATTAGTTTGCATTGTCATTTAATGATTGGATTAAAGGAGCGACTGTTAATAATTAAGGTAAGTTTGAGTTCAAACAGTGTTTTAATTATTTGATCGAGTTGTATATATACGATGCAGCGATTTTGTATCTTGTATTATATTGTATTAAATTAGTTTTGAAGGTGAAATGCGATATGTGACTGGATTAATATTTAGTGATGGGATTTATGAGCTTTTGTGTATTTAATTTGGATTAATGTGCACATGTTTTTAAACTATATATGCTCTAGGATACTTGTGTAAATAGATTGAATTACAAAATGGACCGTTTTGTGGTTCGTTCTTAAGGACCGCAGGAACCAATTAAAGTGCTAAGAAGAGAAAATCAGCAATAAACAACAATATAACAAGCTTTAAAAAGTTATATTGTAAACAAAACATGTAAATAAAGTTAATAAACTCTTAATTCTATAATTTATATTTCAGCAATGAAACTCATCAAGAGCTCCAGGCGTTCACACATGAACCAGGACACGCTGGAAGCACTCATGAGGGTGCATGCAGATGGACCACCACTCCAGGATTACAAGGCAGAAGGGACTATCCACCACTGGATGGACTGTGGACCTGGGACACGCAACCTCGCAGGCCACAAGATATCGTCAGCTACTGACTAGAAATGATATTGACTGTGTACTATAACTATAACTGTGTACTGAGTGCAGTTTAATAAGACTATTTGATATTGGACTGAATGAAATCATTGTGTCACTGTGTGATACTGTTGATAAGTGATTTTTTTATGTCTACTGCATGACAAATCAGACTACTTGTATTATGTGTATGTAAATGAATAAATAAAATAAAGATGAAAACCTCTTTTAATTTCGTAGGTAAATTTTATGGGCTACTACATATTTTTACTGGTAGCCCAGTGGGCTACCTGAAAAATAGCAAATTTGTCGGACACTGAATACAGTCTGCAAAATTAACCCAACGCCTGATCGCCAATGCGATGAAATCCTAGCTCTGGCGATATAAAAATTTACCATTGATCGCCTGATTTGCGATGAAAAAAAATCCGAAAAGACAGTTTGGAAATAAACCGATAAATAATCAATTTACGAAAATAAGTTCAAATGCGCGATCATTTCAGATCATCTNGATTTTTTTGCCATCATGGCCCTCTTGTTTCAATCTTTTCATGGTAAAGAGACAGTTTACAATGTATTAACATATCATATTTTTGTGGTTACATGAGCAACTTTAATACCACTCCAGTTGGCCTGTGTCACAAGTGTGTATAATTGAACAGGAAGCCTGCTTTAAAAGATATCAGCTGCATCAACTTTACCGGATGTTTTTTTGTTCCCCAGCGTTATATTTGTGACAATGTACCATCATCAAAAACATTATATACAGTATCTAATCAACTTGTAAAATGGAGAATATAAAAGCATTCTCTATCAGGAAATTTATGCACTTAAATTGTGGTATATTTACAGAAATTCTTTTCGTGATATAAACATGTTTGATTTCAGCCTGCAAAATGCATTTTTAGTGTCATGCAACATAAATATGTGAATAATACAAAAAATCAAAAGTTCATAAACTTGAGTGTGGTTGGTCAGATGATTTGTATTATGATTGCAGCAAAAACATGTTTGTATACATCTTCAACATAAGACTGGGTGCAGGAAATTAAACACCCAAGTATATTTTGTGATAATGATAATAACTGTGACAACTGTGAGAAATTAAACACATAAAAGAGGAATATTAAGTTATATTTATCATAACAGAATAAATAATAAGTTGATAACAAATTGACAGTGGATTGTTAAAAATTAAAAATAAAACATAAATGTCTCAGGGATTTGAACACATATTGCAAGACTGTGCTCGATGAATGTTCCAATATGATAGAAATGAACCTTAAAATAACAGCATGATATTATTGAGGTTTTGAACTTGGAACAGCGTCATGGCAACAATTCTACAACGTTTACGGCGACGGTCGCTCCAGGCAGAGTCAGAGCAGGACTTTCTACAGTGGAACCAGACGGCCATGTTGTCGTGTTGGAAGAATGTCCACGGTCGGGCGCACGAGCTAGGTTCGAGCAAACTGGAACGGTCCATCTCAGAAATACTGCTGAAAAAGCTAGCGGTTGATTCCACAGATGGTGGCAACCAGTTTTCAGGGACCAATGCAGGAAAGGAAGTGAACAGTCTTGAAAATAATGGGGACAGTAGTAGAAATGAAAAATTGGCTAGAAATGTTGTCTCATATGAGTGCAAAGGGACAGAAACTGGGAAAGTCAGTTCCTTGCATAGTTATGATTGTGAAAATTATCGCGAGAATGGGAATGTAAATGAGTCTAACGAGTCTGAAATAACAGAAAAACACTTAGTGGCTGATGTACATCAGTTCAATACCAGACTTGAATGTCTGACTTGTAAGAGACGAGGAAATACCGTGCGCTTGTTCCAAGAGGTTACGAACATAATGTCCAGTAATATGAATAATAATAACAATGGGAAACATAAAGATTATCATATAGCAGTAAAAGATACCTTGAAAAATGACACTGTTGTTACCAAAAAGCCAGCCTATAGGCAGTCTTCCTTCCCAGGATCATTGAAAGACAGAAAACTTGTGGAATCAGATTTGAAAAGGAATTCCCTTCCAGTGACCATGCTTACCGAAAAAGGAACTGGGGCAGGTGATGCATTGCTAAGGAAACCTGTTGTTGACAAGACCCACGATGTACTGGACATGGTAATAGAGGTTTTAGAGTTGTTGTTATGTCTTCAAAATGTCTTCCTCTTGAGACACCAAATTTGTCAGAAAAGCTGATACAAAATTATTATGCCCTCAANGGGGGGAATAGTTTAGCTTGGAAATGTAACTAGGGGTTGGGAGGCTGCAAGCACTAGTCAATGTTCCTTCCCTTCTTGTTAGTCAAACAGTTTTTGTCCAATCTTAGACATTTTCTGAAAAATATTTTGGTCAAAACTTTGTTTGATTATCACATTATGATGGTTATTTCATACTTCAATTCTTAAATCTGGTTCGTTTTTATGCTACTTGTTTGTATTAATTTTAAAAATAACATGAGCAGAACATTTGACACTCTCAGTTATAGTTTTTAATACATTCAACCCATTTTACTTCCTTACTATTATTTAAGCCATTTGTGTGTCACAAAAATGTGCTAGTTTGGAAAAAAAATGCATGTCATGGTATATTAACTGTAACTGCTACTTAAAGTATTTTTTTTTTTTTTATAAACTACACTTGGAGACTTTTCTAACACAACACTTTTCAAACTTGAAAATCTCAGTTATGAGATAAGATTTTGATTAAATTTTTAAACATGATCCTTTATCTACATTCAGACCAAGCTCACAATAAAATCATTCATCTGTGTCGATTGGACGATTGGACGCTGTTGCACGTGGGGTGTGTATAGTTTCATCTTTTTGCACGTTGACATGGTGAAACGCAATATTTGTCTAAATTCATTTCAATTTGATCATTTAAGGTGGGTTGTTACACCAGGAAAACATAAAATAATTTTAAAACTGTATTTCTCATATGAATATTCAGAAGCGAAACCGCCCATTTTGGCAAATTGCAGGCTACCTACCTCACCTGCGAAAGCGTCCCATCGTCACGGATGAATGATTTTGTCGTTAGCTTGCACCGAATGAAGTCAAATGATCACATCTACAATTTTAAATGAAAATCTTCACTTATAAGTGAGATATTCAAGTTTGAAAAGTGTTGCGTTACAAAAGTCTGCAATACACTTGCAGGTAACCTGCAATGCACTTGCAGGTAACCTGCAATACACTTGCAGGTAACCTGCAATTTGCAAAAATACGAGGTTGGGCTCCAAAATATTCATATGAGCCATGCATTAAAAAAAAGCAAGTTTTATGTTATCCTGATGTAAGAACCCACCTTAAATGATGAAATTGAAATAAATTTATAATAATATTGAGTTTCACCATTTCCCCGTGCAAAAAGATGAAACCATACATACCCCATGTGCTTAAGCGTCCGATTGTCATGGATGAATGATTTTATCGCGAGCTTACTCAGAATGTAGTCAAAGGAACACATGTACAATTTTCATTTAAAATCAAAATTTTAACTTACAAGTTTTAAAAGTGTTGCGTTAGAAAAGTCTCTAAATGTATAATCTCAAGATTTAATAGCAGGTGGGGTGGGGTAATTGAAATTATGATTGCAAAGAATGTTGTTCATTTTCATATCATAAAACTGGTTTTACTTCATCTCTTTAAATTTCTTCATAACTGACAACGATAACACATCATCTGGGTCTAGATGATGTATATAAGCCACGCTCTGAGAAAATGGGGCTTAATGCATGTGTGTAAAGTGTCCTCTTAGATTAGTCTGCACAGTCGACACATTCTAATCAGGGACGACACTTTGCAGCTTTTATGGTATTTTTTCGTGGGAAGTCTCTTTTAAACAAAAATCCAATCTAGGTGAAAAGTGCAGATTGCACAGGCTAATCTGGAAGGACGCTTTATGCACATGCATTAAGCCCCATTTTTCCAGAGTGAGGATCATATAGAATCTTTAAAAAGGTTATTAAAGCTTCCTTGAATTGTGAATGTTTAAGGTATATTGTGCTTTGTAGAACTGTGTTGTGGCCGATATCCAACTTGTAAACCAGTTTACATGTACCTAGGTCAGGTGTAATGAGGAAATAAAAACTCAATTCTGCTTCCTTGTTCCTCCAGATACCTTTATCTTACAGACATAATATTGACAAATGTTGATTAGTTGTTTACAAAAAAGGAAACAATAGAAATGGTCCAACATTTTTCAGTATTTGCTGCGATGTAAATTTACATTACTATAACCCTCTGACCAATGGCAAGTTGCTTTACCTCTGGGGGTACTGTGGTGTTTGTGGGGTACTCTTGGGTACTCTGGTGTTACTGGGGTACTCTGGTGTAAGGAGGGTATTATAGATCTGCCAATTCATAAGACCAGTTGGTGAACTGCATACTGTAGTCAGCCAAAAGTGAGGCAGTTAAGACAAATTATATTGTATAATGTTTAGAAATCCTGACCAACTGTAAGTATCAAAAGGCCGAAACTCTTTGTTTCAGGTATCATAAAAAAGCTAAAATAGGTAAAACTAATACGTTCTTATGGCGCATGATTTCAAGGCTGGACATATGGTATCAAGGCTGGGCCTTTAAAAGATTTTAAAACACACATGTTTTATATGTCAATATATAGTTAAATGTTTATTCTTGGACATAACAACAAAATCTCCAATGTTTTGACAAAATACTGTTGGTTGGATCTTGCTCAAACTTTCACAGTTGAATGGACATAATGTGAATACTGAATATGATCGTGTAGAAAGGAATTCTGGCTGCAATGAATTTTGGCAGAATTATGGCCCTTTGTCTGTTTTGCATGTCCCAAAGCTAGTGTTTCAATTTTCTTTTAATACTGTTTGGATCTTGCTCAAACTTTTACAGTTGAATAACCTGTATGTGTAGATGATTGTTTAGATGGGGACTTTGGCTGTGGCAAGTTTTGGCAGAATTATTGCCTTTGTCTGTTTTTCCATGAGAGTATACCTGTAGTCCAACAATTCTTTTTTTCAACTCCACTTTTACTTCTAGGTAAATTTTGCTTTAACTTTGACAGTTGAGTCAACTTAATGTGTATATGATTTTTTAGGAAAGAATGTTGGCTGCAAATAGTTTTTGCAGAATTATGGCCCTTTGTCTGTTTTCCCACTATAGAATGTAACGTCTCACAATTTTGTGTTTATGATTCCTCAAACTGCTGGGCAGATTTCTTTCAAACTTTCTCAGCTAAATGATCTTAATTATTTGTAGAAGAAAGTAATTTAGGATGCGACCAGCTTTGGTTGAATTATGGCCCTTTGTCTTTTTGTCCTCTGTAGAGTATATAGTAGAGTCCAAACATGTGTTGTGAGGACATCAGTGGCTTTGACACTTTCATTTTTAGACAGGGTTTTCCCCCCTTATGTATTAAAGGCCAATCAAAGGCGTCTTCCCAATGAAAATTTTATTTAAAATTATGCAGTTTTCAACTTATCAAATACACCAACTTTTTCATTTCTCAAATCAGCTATTTAAGAGATAATTCTTCCCAAAATCAATTGGCTAGGGGCTTCTTCCCAATGGGAAGAGAAAGCTGCTAGATAATATTATCTTTTAAGAGTATTCCATATACTTGACCTTTTAAAAGTAAAGACATTCTGTTACATTTTGCAAAAATGTAAAAATCTGTGAACAAGTCCCTTTTATAATCATAACATCTTGCATAACTTTGCATCAAGGGTTCTAGCACTTCAACACTTGAAAACAAGTGGATAAGAGTGTGCTGATGCTCTTTTTGAACCATTGAGCCATTGTGTCTGTTTGTAGGACAAGTATGCTCTGGCCCTTAAGTGATCATATCCTGAAACTAAGGTGAACATAAGTTTTGGTAACTAAACAAATGAGCCGCCTTATCGGACAATCGGGTTTAATGCTTGTGTATAAGGTGTCGTCCCAGATTAGCCTGTGCAGGCCACACAGGCTTATCAGTCATGACACTCTTCACTTTTATTGTATGTTTAAAGGAAGTCTCTTCGTAAAGAAAATCCAGTTTAAGCGGAAAGTGTTGTCCCTGATTTACATGTGCAGACTGCAGAGGCTAATCTGGGACAACACTTTACGGCAAACGCACATGCATGAAAGCCACGTTTTTCTAGAGCTAGACTCAAATTCAAAACTCCAGGCACTAAACTTTTTTAAGGGCTCGCTTAAATAATAATTGTACGTTTGCATATACATGTATAACGGTCATAGGATGTTTATATAAGCCTTTAAGAAAGATACTTATGCCAGGTTAACATAGCCCTGAAAAGAAAGTGAAAAATTACTTTAAGTAACAATTACTTTTTGAACTCCATATATTATGTACTTTTACCTCAACATAAACTATATCTGCACATTATTGACATTGTATGTTTATTATTTGCAGTCAGTTTACATATAATGGTATTCGTACACAATTTGCATTCATAATTTACCATTAAATTACATTAAATTTATTGTCCCTTTAATCTATCATACATAATATGAGCCTTGCTCTGGGAAAACAGGGTTTAATGTATGTGCGTAAAGTGTCCTCCCAGATTAGCATGTGCAGTCCCAACATGCTGATTGGGACAACAATTACCGCTTTTATGGTATTTTTCTTTTAAAGGAAGTCTCTTCTTAGCTAAAATCCAGTTAAGGCCAAAAGTGTCGTCCCTAATTATCTTGTGCTGACTGCGCAGGCTAATCTGGGACAACACTTTATGCACATGCATTAAACCCTTTTTTCCCAGAGCGAAGTTCATATTAATGGCAGTGTACCTTAACCCAAAATCTGCCCCTTTACAAAGCCTAATTTTGATAACATGTTCATATTATCGTTCAGCATTATCTATTTATTCCCTTATACCGTTTAACAATGCATTTACGTGCACCATATTTGGCATGTGATGCTTTTCTCACAGTCAGGCACTAACAAATATCAATAAGTATTTTGCCCAAAGTAAACCCCTGAAGGCTGTTGATTATCTGCTGTATAGTGGAGTATATCTCTCAAATGAGCCTCGCTCTTGGAAAACGGGGTTTAATGCATGTCATTGTCTGGTCCCAGATTTTGTCCACACAGGCTAATCAGGAACAACACTTTCCGCTTGTATTGTATTTTTTGTTTAAATGAAGTGTCTTCTTAGCAAAAATGCAGTTAAGGCTGAAAGTCTTGTCCCTGATGAGTCTGTGCAGATTATGCACAGCTAATCTATTGGGACGACACTTTACGCACATGCATTAAATCCTGTTTACCCAGAGCGAGGCTCAAATGTAACTTGCAAATACTTAAACAAATAGATCCTTTCATTAAGACCTCTGAAATACTCAGTTCTCATGGCTTTTTTTTTCTTTAGCATGGTCATTCAATAGGCCCCTTTCCCCCAAGAGATTTGTTTTATGATGCAATTTTCCCCTTTTTCAAGTTTACCTTGGAACATTTCTTTCTCATTTTTATCCCCCGCCAGAGGCGGATCATTTTTATTATTATTCCCCGCCAGAGGCAGAGGGATATTGTTTTGGCGTTGTCCGTCCGTCCGACTGTCCGTCCGGCTGTCCATCCATCAGTCCGTCCGTCCGTCCGGCACTTTTGTGTCCGGAGCCATATCTTGGAAGTGCTTTGGCGGATTTCNATTTGATATTGCCTCAAAGGCTGATATATTGTCTTGAAAGTTATTCTGCTGCATTTGTTTTCTGAGGGAGATACATGATTAGACATTGCATCTTTGTGGTGTCATATAAATGGAGATATGTGTCATGTTCTGAGAAAACTGGGCATAATGCTTGTGCATAATTGTCATCCCAGATTAGCCTGTGCACAGGCTAATAAGGGATGACAATTTCTGCTTTTATGGAATTTTTCGTTTAAATGATGTCTCTTCTTAGCAAAAATCCAATTTTGCGGAAAGTGTCGTCCCTGATTAGCTTGTGCGGACTGCACAGGCTAATCTTGGACGACACTTTACGCACATGCATAATATGCCCAGTTTTCTCAGAACACGACACATGTTAGCTCGAAGTGAAGGGAGTTGTGATTTTTTCTTGTTTTATTGGCTGATGCAGTGGTGCTGTAAATTTGTTTTGTGTGATTGAATCTTTTATGTCCAGAAAGCCTAATGTGTTGCGTTATCTTGGATACATCAGTTTGTTGGTAGGGTAAATAGATGTGTCTTGAAATGTGCACAAGTTTTGTTGCATTTCTGTATACTTTTAACTGGTGAACTTTAAATTGAAACTATTTCTATGTGTGTAAAAAAAATTATGTTTGTTTGTGAGACATGTAATTAGTAAAATTATCATTTGATGGATTCAACAGATCAAAATGACATGGGATATATTCAATACATGTAGATTGATTGTAATAGATTATTGGTAAAGTGATGTTATGCCACAGCAGAAAACTGCAATATAAAAATGTAATATATATATTATACTCATTGTGTAAATATCATACTGTACATTCATTGTAGAAAGAAAAAAGTCACCATAATAAAAATATTATTTTTTTCTGTCATTTACCAGGTAACTGCATCTACAGAGCATTAAAAAAAAATAACTTTCATGGTTGGGGTTAAGAAATGTGTAATTTTTCAGAAACAGAAATTGTTGTAGCCCTGTAGACATTTCTGGAACCAATTAGAAATATGAGTAAACCATTGGCTACTAGTAATGCTAACAAAAAACAGGTATGAGCCTGGGGGCTTTATGCATGTGGGGAAAGTGTCGTCCCAGATAAGCCTGTTCAGTCTACACAGGCTAATCAGGGATGACACTTTCCACCTTAATTGGATTTTTGCTTAGACAAAACTTCCTTTAAATGAAAAATACCATTAAAGCGGAAAGTGTCGTCCCTGTCTGTACAGGCTAATCTGGGGGCACACTTTATGCACATGCATTATGCCCAGGTTTCAAGAAACCTGACGCATGTCATGTATATTTCAGGTGCCGGAGCTGTTCCAAGGTATCCGCAAGGCAACGCAGAGGGAGATGGAGCCCAAAGACCCAGAGCCTGCAAAGGCCTGCTATGAGGTCATGTATGTAGGTCGCGCAAAGGTCAAGGGCAAGAAAGTGCTGTCTAGTCATATCGACGATCTCGTTGCACGCTTGGAGGCCAAAGACTCTGTAACGTGTCTGAAAACTAACGAGACCTCGGATGCAAGACGCCGGCACAAGAGCGACTCTAGTATTAAAAGTCTGCCGACGGTCTTGGACGAATGTCTTTCATCGGAGAGTGGTGATAAACCAATGACACAAGCAACAATATTCCAGGGAGTAGAATTGCATTTAGGGAGCAACGAAGAGATTAATCGAACAGTTTCGTCTGGTGGCATGGGCAGTTCAGAGCATCACTTCAGCGATGGGGCACTTAGCTCGACGGAAAATGTCAACGACGGGCTGAGCCTGTCCAACTCTAGCGACGGGCTGAGGGACATGTTTCACAGTCTGCGTCTCAATCCGGACTCCTCTGATAACCTGGGTCAAGGTCAAGGTCAGGATCTCCGCGACAATGAAGCTCAGTCGTTGAACCGGACGATGCTGTTTCGTATTGGACAGAGCGAGATCTCGCTGATAAGCCTGGACAAGAAGCAGACGATCATAGAGCGGAACTTCAAGAATATATCTTCTGTGTCACAGGTTTGAATGCAGTTTTCATATTGCTTATTCTATTTTGATGTTTGCTGATATTTGTTCTTCAGTAAGTCAAAGAAAAAGTATTAACTGTTATACTAGGGATGTCAAAATGTGTACATGTATGTATCCAGATATTAGTATTTGGTCTGATGACTATCTGATGACTATCCGGCTTCCCATTTAAATCGGAATCAGACGTCAAAATCTGGAGTTCCTTAATTAGGTAGATGTAACGTGCATTATTTAAGCAAAAGTCATTAATAAATTGTTAAGTATCGAGTTAGAGTCATTCATTAATTGTAATAGTTGTGATGTGTTCTATGTTGGTTTATTGACAGTTTATTGATAGATGATTTAAAAAAGTTCATGATTGACATCTAAATATTTTGATCTTGATTGAATTTCTTAAAAATAAATACTCATACATGTATCTGAGCCAATATTCATGACAGTCTGACTTTTTTTATTTTGAAATTGAAAATCTAATTACTGCAACAGATACCAATCTTTAACAAAATATGACTTTACTGGCACATAACAACTGTGAAGTCCTCCGCAATACCGCTATGTCATATGTCGATGGCACTATTATGGGGTAATTAAAGCTATATTGGAAGACTTTCACGATGGGAGAATCATGCAAGCATCTCATGCAAGCTAATTCTGTGCATGCGTTTCTAGGGCAACACAAAGCCGGATGTGTTCGGTTTCATATCGCGGGAGCCCGGCAGCGTGCTTGTATGCCATCTCCTGCGCTGCTGCAACAATGTACTGGTACGTAATGTTTGCAATATAATTCCTTCAACTTTTTACTAAATGTTGATATTCTGTCACCTTTTTACTAATTGTTAAATAGTTGTATGACCTTCCTTGCTGAGAAGTCATCATTGTATAATACATCTTTTGTTTGCAATCTTTTATGATCCTCATTCTGTAAAAATGGGGCTTAATGCTTGTGCGTTTAGTCTTTTCCCAGATTAGCCTCTGCAGTCCGCACAGGTTAATCAGGGACAACACTTTCCACCTAAACTGGATTTTTGCTAAGAAAAGACCTCCGTTAAAGTAAAAATGTTTGCAATGTAATTTCTTCAACTTTTTACCAAATGTTAAACAGTAGTATGACCTTCCTTGCTGAGAAATGTCATCCATGTATAATTATAATTGATTTTCTTAAATATAAAAAAGTTTTTTTGTTTGCAATCTTATATCTTGAAAAAAGTTGCCCACACATTGTTCTTTCAATTCTACCTGTACAGAGGGCAAATAATAAGTGTTTAAATAAAATCAATAGGCCCACAAAAATCAGGGGCTATAGGTAAGTGGGTTCTTTGTTATTTTGTTCCCCTTAACCTTAGAAAGCGTAATGTTTTTAGGTAAGCTGACAAACATTACAAACTTGCCCAAACCTGTGTGTCTGTATTCACAATGGTCCACAATATTTGTAGACTTAAATTTAAAAGGGGAATATCAGAATTGTTTACTTGTCCATGACCATGTTTGATTGCAAAAAATAAATAAATCCACAAGCAATAAAAAATAAAGTTCTTTTTTAGACTGTATACATGTAATATTTGTTTTCATTGGTATTCAGATGAATAAGAAGAAATTCATATGACCATTAAGTTAAACCTTGTCATCATTTTCACTTCATAAAATCTTACTTACTTGTCCACGGACAAGTTAATTTGTGAAATTTACTTTTCCGGAAGTAAAATTATCAACCTGAAGCAAGTCTGCCAAGGGATTTCTACACCTGAAATATTAAGAATTAGGTCTGAATTTACAAGAAATGTGTAAAAATGCCAATATGCAGACAGTTTGTTGTTCCATCCACAGGAAAATACCATTGGTTTATGATTGCGAATAACTATGTCAGACTTTTATTACATGACATGTCATCCAGGGTTTGAGAAGCATTCTCGGCTGTTGATTTATGTGTACAATTATATTGTGGAGTTCTCAGAGGTCACTTGGGCCTATAGCTTATGATACATACATGTGATAGACATTGGTGCCATAATATAGTGACAATTTCACTTGCTTGGTAATGAAGTTACTTTGTTGCCATTATTTAAAAGGATTACTGGAAAACTTGGTTAAGGTCGTGTCCTACTGTGTGTAAAGTGTCGTCCCAGATTAACCTGTGCATTTTGCACAGGCTAATCAGGTAGACACTTTCCCCTATAATGGTACTTTTCGTTTGAAATAATTCTCTTCTTAGCAAAAATCAAGTTTAGGCGGAAAGTGTTGTCATTCTAAGCAGTTTTACAAATACGCTCCCTGTTACAGGTGGATGAGATCATGGCAGACCTGCGCGTGTCGTTCCGTAACGCGTACCAGCAGAGTCGTCAGCAGACCCAGCAGATCTGCATCCACTGTCCCCTGCACCAGTACCACAACCTCTGCAAGGACATAAATGGTAAAGCTCTCTGTCTGGGCTAGAAATAAAGCCTCTTAGTAGGAAAACTGGGCTCAATGCATGTGCATAAAGTGTAGTCCCAGATAAGCCTGTGCAGTCTACACAGGCTAATCAGGGACAACACTTTCTGCTTTATTTTGAATTTTTCTTTTTAAAAAGTCTCTTAAAGAAAATCCATTCGAGGCGGAAAGAGTTGTCCCTGATGAGCCTGTGCAGATTGCACAGACTTATCTGGGACGACACTTTACGCACATGAATTGACCACAGTTTTCACAGAATTAAGGAGTCTCCATTATAGTTTTTTTTTAAATGCAAGAAACTTTTTTCTAAACTTGCATAATTCTGTGAGTGAAAATCTGCAGAGGGTCTTTACTAGTGCTGCAACAATACGCCAAAAACCGTATTGCAATATATTGTCAGTTCAAAAACCCGTATTGCAATATATTGCTTACTTGTACCAGAATTATAACTCGCCAGCTAATCACCAAAACCAACTTAATTACATAAACATAACCTTTGTATTGTATGTTTAGGTTCTAGTTATATCCTATTGGCAATTCTAGCCTTATTTACAAGATGCATTATAAACACAATTAACTCTTATTTTGGCTTTACAAAGAATTTTGTTATAAATGAAANATCCAAATTTGTTCTCATGTTGGTGAATAAATTTGCTGTCACCCAACTTTCTTAAAAAAATCCAGTTTGCCCTGGATTTTTGGCATCTTCATGGCATACATTCTGTGTAGTGACAGAGTATGTAAACAGCTCACAAAGTACCCATGACAACGTCATTACACAGCAATCGCTTTGATTAATAAGAAGTCAAAATCCACGCGGTCCTTGTAGAAATACAAGTCAAGCAGATTTGTTTAGAGCAAATTTGGATTGTAATCCCTTTGCAAAATCAGTCTAAAGTTAACTGTTTTGCACTCCAAATCTTACAAAAGTAAAGATATAAATGTTCTCTGGGCTTAGGCAGTAAGTACAGTCGAAACCCGATGGCTCAAACTCGCCGGGACCGACAACAATAGTTCGAGCCATCCGGGTTCTAATATACTTTTGTTTACTAACATAAGTCTGCAATACATTTGCACCTCCAGTTGAAGAGTATTTATACTGCCTAAACTCCATTCTATTTCGTACTACTTTCTGCTTTTGAATTAATAAGAATTAATAAGAACCAAATATAAACATAATATTTTTATCAACCAGTATGTTAAAACAGTTACACATTCAATCAAACAAATATCATATAGTAAATTATATCAGCATGTTTTTATGTAGCACATATACGGGTACATGCGACAGCGCACTAAGAAACGTTTAACTTTCTCTTTGTCCCTTTACTTCCTACAGCTGACCCCTTCTGTATTGCTGATTAAGATATCCACCCGAATTGGGAACCGGGGCCTTCTCTAGATTGCTCAGCAAGAAGCGATTTAGCCGTTTCAGCAATAACAATACTGCTTCTACAAAATGTCATCTTTTACTCAAATCAATTAACGATTGAGTTGATGATATGTTTGCAACCGGTGTGACATCAATTATAGCATGCCTTTAGAGATCGAGCCAAACAAACAAAACAATGTGTGAAAACTGTGATCGGGACTGTGAAAACAGTTCAAGCCATCCGAGAATTTGAGCCAAGAGCGTTTGAGCCATCTGACAAAAATTTATATGAATATATAGCAATACAAAAGTCGATGCTTCAAGGAGAGTTTGAGCCAACCGGAAATTTGAGCCAAGCGAATTCAAGCCATCAGGTTTCAACTGTACATCTGAATAGACGCGTTTATATTATTCATGAAAAAGTTCTTGAAAAAAGGCGATACAATATATTGAATACAAAGAAAATATGTTTGTTTTGAGGGTTTTAATTCAAAATTTTATTTTGGTAAGTAAATATGTTTTTATGTATTTTCAATCACATAATCACATATAAATATCTCACTTTCTGGAGATCAAACTGAAGACAAACAAAGATACTCTAGTATCACTTTTAAAGCAGAAATGTTTTGGTGTGTTTGAGTGATGCATTACAAAAACCACTGAATCCATCAGATGGATTACAAAACATTGAGTAGTTTATGAAAAAGTTTGAGTTGATAAGCTTAAAAAATGTCCACTAAATGTTAGAATGTTACAATCAACCAAATTTTCCATTATCAGGACAGAGTGCTGAGTCAGCGTACAGTCTGCTGTGTAAGAGAATACAACAACTGCCTGAGAAGGACGCTGAAGAGCTCTACAAGTCATTACAGGTGGGATTTTTGGTTTATTGTTTAGTTTGTTTACCTGTCTAAAAAAAGGGGTGGGGGCGTATAATGGGAACACCTGTATCTAGATTTCAAATAACATTTAAATGCAGTGTCCATGGGCCTGTGTCGTCAATGACATTTCAATGCATTGCTCCTGGGCAACACCTTTTTGTGGTTAATTAAAAAAATTGTTATAATTCCTTTAGTCTCTGTCTATTTGTCTTAGGATATTTTTACATTAAAATGTTTTGAAGAAATGGATATTGCTAAAATGAATAATATTGTATGTTTTTGTGAGCGGAAAAGATTGGATTTTCGAATAGAAAAAGTGATCTGAATTTTTCATTCAAGTGTGAAGTAAGTTAAGATTTCTCTTAGTAGCTTTGTGAATACCTGATTTGACATGTTTCAAAACTGTGGAGCCCATTATTAATTGATCATTAAAAAAACACTTGTGGCAGGCCGGCGAACAGCATCCAAGAGAATGGTGTTTGCTTATTAACTCAAACAGTTCAAATTGGATCATCATCGATCTTGGGGATCATTTTTGTGGGCATGATATCTCAGCCAAGTTCGATCTCTTGAAGCACTATGGAATTCTGGTCTACATAAAGCGGCAAAATTACCCTTGTCCACTCTCTAACATGAAACAGTTTAAATTTGATTATCATTAAACTTGGTGCACATTTTTGGGGGCATAATATCACTCCCAAGTGTGATAACAAGCTGGATTTCTTGAAGCAATTTGTTCAAATCAACCTTGTCCCCTTTTTAGGCAGAGTTTGCATCAGGGTCATTCATGTCCAAAGATTAGAGATCAGACAAAAATCAGAGGAAAAAAAATAGAACTCTATATGCCACAAGTATGAGTGAATTTTAATCCTTTCAGTGCTGGAACCGAATTTTGAAGGCCTTTGCAAACAGTTTGGATCCAGATGAGACGCCACAGAACGTGGCGTCTCATCAGGATCCAAACTGTTTGCTATTCTGATAGTATTCTTTGAAAAGAAATCGAAGAAAATGCTAATTTTAGAAATTCAGCAGACAACATTTTAGGAGACGACAAATTTCCCAGCATGCAAAGGGTTAATGGAACATGGATTGGCTGATTATCTTGACAGTGTCAAGGCAATTTTTTAATCTGGGTCAAGTGGGGGCAAAAACTGTCACCAGGGCCGTCTTAATAAATTTCTGTACCTTGAACTCCCTTCAGGGCTTCACAGCCATAATTGCCCTCTTGTTAAATTCAACAGTTTAAATCATTTCATTGTGAACTTGGTAATAATGTTTGTTATCTTGTTGTCTTGGCCAAGTTCGATAACCAGCCAGATAGCTTGAAGCACTGCTGAATGATGGCCCTTGAATTATTCCAAAATTGCCAAATTAATGATATCTTCCACAACAAGGTGAATGAACTAATCTTGATGAAACGTTGGATATAGCAAGTTTGACTGGAAACCTAGCTTTTGGATTTAGATCAAAGTCACTGACACTACAAAAAGAAAATTGGTTTCCTCTGAAGAACATGAGTTTGGATGGAGGTTTTGTACTGTATTTTTGTGTGCAGGGGGGCTAACATGCTGTTCTATCATTTGATTTCATTTGGGAAATTTGTGTCAAGCTCAAGGGCACAGCGACTAAAAATAGAGGAAGATATTGCGCTACATTTATTTGTGTAGGTAGTCTCCCTGCAGACCTAGCTTGTAATTGCATTTGGACCAATTTGGTTAATGTTAAGGTCACTGTTTCTAAAATAAGACAAAATTAAGGTTTCTGTTCAATAAATTGGGTCTGGAAGGAGGTATTTCTCTGAAATTTAGTGTTCAGTTGGACAAGCATACCTTGCTTGGGTTTCCATTTGGAGTCAGTTGGGCCAAGGTCACTATTAACATAAAAAGAACAACAGTTATAGCTAAACAACTTGACTTTTGAGATTGGAATTATGCTGAAATTGTGGGCAGTGGCAGCTTACATGCTAGCCTGGTATTGCATTTTGGGGCCAGTCACCCAGCCTTTTTAATGGGCATACTTTGTGACAATTTGGAAGTCTTGAGTCGCTTTCTGGGAAATCTGGGCTTTATGCATGTGCTTAAAGTGTGGTCATAGATTAGCCTGTGCAGTGTGCACAGGCTAATCAGGGAAAACTTTTTCCGCCTTGACTGAATTTTCATTAAGAAGAGACTCCCTTATAACAAAAAAAAAATCTATGACAGGGGAAAGTGTTTTCCCTGATTAGCATGTGCGAGCTGCATGCACTAAGCCCTGTTTTCATAGAATGTGGCTGTCTTGTTCAGAATGAGAACCCCCAGAGTCACGAGGAATCCGTGGAGTCCCTCATGATCCATATCCGTAAACTGTGCGAGGTCAGGCAGCGCAACCACACCCACATATCCGACTCTGCAAAGGGGCCGCACAAAACTGATGTAAGTACAAATTGGCAGGGTAAGCATGTTCTCTTTCTGTTGTTAAGTGTCTGTACTGCACAAAACTGATGGAAAAGTCAGTATTACTGTAACCTTATTGGCAAGAAACTACTTAACTTTAATATAGAGTAGTTTCACAATTTTTAGCAAATTATTTTTTTAATGACTGATAGTTTTGGCCTATAATAATCTACAAGAGCTTATTGTCTACAAGAGCAGTGTTTATTATTTATTATCATGTTAATGTCTTTAATGTCTGAACTGCTGTTGACGGGTTTTCTGCTTCGTTTTTTTTGTTTATTATAATTTACTGTGTACTCATTTATATAAATTGTATAACAGTAGTGATTTCAAAAGAGCTTATACCTTTCCAGCTCAGAAGAAAAGTAAAAATGTCTATATGCAACCAGCATAAAATAAAAAAAGCCTGCAAGTAACAGGCAGTCTCTTCAGGTTTTATGCTGTTAGCTGCTCATCAGTATCTCAGGATTGGAAATGTAGGCTTCAAAATTTGAATCTAGTAAGAAAGGTCTTAATTTAATTAGATTTTCTAAGGGATTACAGATCTATCAAAGTGCATATATATGAGAGGTAAACGGTAAGGGATTTTCCACATTTGCCTCAGGTCTTTGTTTATAATAATTGACTGTGTACCCATTTGTAGAAATTGTATAACAGATTTGATTTCATAAGATCTTGATTGCAGTTCTTCCTTGGAGACATGAAGAGTAAACCCAACAAGTCGGCCTTCGAGTTCATCAGGAACCGGGCCCGGAAGACACTGACAACGTCCTTTGAATCTTTGCTCACCAATGTCCACCATAAGACGGAGGAGGTGAAAGAAGCATTCCGACATCGCAGTGGGACCAATGAGAGCGAGGGTGGATCGTTTAGTCGGTCATTGGTAGGTGGTTGGTTTACCTTGCAAAGTACCCTTTGAAATGGAAATGTTATCCGTGTGCTTTAATTATGTTTCTATAAAAGAGGTCTTAAATAATATTCTGACAAACTTAAAGTCATTGTTTTGAAGGAAGTTGCATAGTAAACTGCACAAATGCATATAATATCATCATGAAATCAGTCCTACAATACTAAGCATCGACTGCTCTTTTGCATTGTGACACAGCTTTATTTATTTATGTGTTAAGAATTGTGTTTTTCAAATTGTTCTCTGGCGTATAATTGAAGCAACAGGATTTTCTCTTCTGATAATATTTCTGGCATTTCATCAAACCTATATATAATAATAAAAAGTCACCCTCTGGGAAAATGGGGATAATGCATATGCATCATTGTCATCCCAGATCAGCCTGGGTAGTCCGCACAGGCTTATCAGAGCAACAGTTTCCTCTTTTATAATTTTTTTCGTTTGAAGGAAGACTCTTCTGAAAAAAAATCCAAATAAGGCATAAAGTGTCCTCCCTGATAAGCCTATGCAGACTGCACAGGCTAATCAGGGACCACTATTTAGGCACATGCATTAAGCCCCAATTTCCCTTCGAGTGGGACTCATATACACCACACTGATGCTATACTTCCACAGGATCGTACCTCGCCTGATGCTTCCCCTGCCCCCTCTCCAGGCCCCCTCACCAAAGACAAGACGCAGTTTGAGTTCTCCCCGCCACCCTCCCCGGAGCCAGGGCGCCCGCGGGCTGCCACAGTGGGCGCGAAGCCTGACCCAGATGTGATCGAACGGGCCAAGTCCAGACAGCTGCAGGAGGTTCAGGATCGGAGGAGGTCCAGCGATAGTCCCATGAAACATATGTGAGTTCTGTTGGGTTTAGTCAGTCAGTCCCATGAAACATATGTGAGTTCTGTTGGGTTTAGTCAGTCAGTCCCATGAAACATATGTGAGTTCTGTTGGGTTTAGTCAGTCAGTCCCATGAAACATATGTGAGTTCTGTTGGGTTTAGTCAGTCAGTCCCATGAAACATATGTGAGTTCTGTTGGGTTTAGTCAGTCAGTCCCATGAAACATATGTGAGTTCTGTTGGGTTTAGTCAGTCAGTCCCATGAAACATATGTGAGTTCTGTTGGGTTTAGTCAGTCAGTCCCATGAAACATATGTGAGTTCTGTTGGGTTTAGTCAGTCAGTCCCATGAAACATATGTGAGTTCTGTTGGGTTTAGTCAGTCAGTCCCATGAAACATATGTGAGTTCTGTTGGGTTTAGTCAGTCAGTTCCATGAAACATATGTGAGTTCTGTTGGGTTTAGTCAGTNTAGTGATTATTTTTACTGTTAATAAATCTCTTGAAAAGTATTAAGCCCCAAATGATCACAGCGTTTAAACTTTATGTCGTGTTCAATGCTTGATTCTCTCACTTAAAGGTCAAGGTCACAATAAGAGGTAAATGGTCAAATATGACCACGTGAGAGCTTGTCTGGAATGTTATCTGTTGCACACCTAAGTCATGTATATGGGTTAGAAACCACTAACAGGTTACGGGGCGAAATAACCAACAAAAATCTAAACGCACGTGTATTGCCATTTGTATTATTGACTTTAATGTTATAATACGAGCTTAACACTTAACAAGAATTACATGCACAAAGTTCAAATCTAAGTTATGTGGAATACGAAACTAGATAACAAGGTCAAATTGAAGACAAACCTTAAAAATTTAAAATAAATTGACATCAACATTTAGAACGGTTTAATAAATAATGGTACTCTATTAATACATGTATATTGAGCAGAGACCAAGAGGCAAGTTCCAATCACTGCAGCTGGTATCATCCAAATTGTAATTAAAAAAATCCTAGTAGCGCCCCAAGTTGCTCATCCTGCGGCCTGTACAAGTCCAGCATAAACGCCTGGTTTCCGGAAGCATAGTACCGATAGTGGAATCGTTTGTCCATCTTGAGTTTGAGAGCTTTTTTGACTTTGTAATATTGTTCAATTTCTCTGAAGGAAGTGGAAATGAAATGTATAATAATATGTGTTACAAACAAGCGAGTATATAATTAAATACATAATTAATTATAAAAACTTTAGTTGTTTATTATATTATTATGTTCGATCAATTAAACCATCAGAAGGAAAATAGTTCTGACTGCATTATCATAATTTATTTTAGACACATGCGTGATGCCTTTGCGTTAATTGGCGTCCCTTATTAGCCTGTGCATAAACTTATTAGTTTGTCATTGTGTAATCCTATGTCCATGTTCAGTTTTAATTAAATATTTTATTATATCTATAGGCCTTTCTTAAAAACTATGTGACCTCCCTAGGAAATTTCCTCCCAGGAGTTGTTATTTGCTTATTTTAAAATAATGAACACATTCTTTTTTCTTATAATCTATGCCATTTCTTTTGAAAATAGTCATACTGCTCAACTGTGAACATTTTGCCAAACTGTGAACAAGTCACTTCAGGGACCAGGTACGAGTACATGATTTGGGGTTACGGGACGGCATATTAAACCATTGCCAACCATTCAAAAACACATACAACTGTCCAACACATATAATAGTAACGTGCAATTTGAACATTCACACATAAGGTGTACGTATGTACGATCTTCGGTGTACTTTATTTTGTAAAAGTCAACAAACATTTCTCATGGGTGAATTTGCGAAAAACGTGTTTTGATCATATAATCGATTTTAAGATGAGGATACCAAATTGTTCAGCGTGTGTTGCCGAGTCCATATATAAAGAAACACACTTTATTTTGCGCTGTATTTGTTATTAATTTAGCCATATTATAAAACATACTGTTATGTAAGTGATAGACACCGAGAAGCTGCTGTATATTGAATATATACAACTGCGTTAGCGAGGGACTAGTTTTTCTAATGTCATTTTATGTACATGTATATAACGTGATTCCAATAAACCATTAAGGTTTCAAAACTTTGTTAAAAAACGTATGGCAAACGCTTTGTTCGTAAAACATAATTTACGTGTTACTTAGGCTTTTTTAGTCCCCTGCCAGTTTCACTGAAGGGGACTTTACACTTATGGTAATCTTCCGTCCGTCATATCAGTCTTTTAGTCAATACTTCCGTCCGCAAACACTGAAATAACTCGAAAATTACATATGATCACAACACTAGATAAACATTAAAATTGATGACATGGTTATGCATGATTCTCAGATTTTTATCACAAATTTACTCAAAATAGATAAAAACTTAATACTGGAAATACTCGAAAGGTACAAACGATAAAATCATGAAACTGTGTATACAACGAATATGTATGTTCCGTTAACGCACAGCATTTGAAACGGAGTTCAAACGTCCGGTGAATGTTTAAAAACCTTATATTGTTGTGACAATTGGTTTTGGATTTTAGTAAGAAACATTACACATGTACAGACACAGGATAATATGAAGTTTGAGGACAAATAATTCTATTGATAGGGGTGGTCGGCTGTATAGGACTCCAATAGTGCTTCCAAATGTCACAAGCCTAGTAATAGCCTTGAGCCATTATTTTACCTGTTTCTCATGATGATTATCCTTAAACAAAACGATAGCAATTTAATTAATAAGTCACGAGAGGCGCTTGTTTAAATATAAGGTAAACTTTCTTTACACATAAATTCTTAAAATTAGCATCTTGCCTATCTTTGATAAGTCTCTATTAGTCTTTAAACAAAAACTCTTTGATCTAATCGTTTGAGTGAATGCTTCCTTCACACCCAATATCAAGAATTACAAAATTATTATCGAGAGACACTTAATTTTTTAATATATATATCACTGTTCTTAGAAGCGAATTTCCTGATAAAACCTGATAGAAACAACTACGTATATGCGTCTCTGAATTAAAAAACCTCGGTTTAAATCATCATACAGTAGCACAAACTGCAACACACCAGCACACACATACGTCACTAGCCTAAATTTGGGCTAAGATAACAACCGGATACGATACACCAACACACACAAACGTCACTAGCCTATACTTGGGCTAAGATTACAACCGGATACGATACACCAACACACACATACGTCACTAGCGTATACTTGGGCTAAAATAACAACCGGATACGATACACCAACACACACATAAGTCACTAGCCTAAACTTGGGCTAAGACAACAACCGGATACGTTACACCAACACACACATACGTCAATAGCCTATACTTGGGCTAAGATAACAACCGGATACGATACACCAACACACACATACGTCACTAGCCTATACTTGGGCTAAGATAACAACTGGAAACGATACGACTTTTATACCGTGCGGTTTTCAAATGTCAAAACTCCACAATTTTACATGTTGATAATTGCATTACAATCTTAACAATATGAAGAAGTGAAACTCCAGAAGCTGCAGCAGTATTGCAGTTTTATCATACACACCTCTGTGGTACAAAGCGCTATTAACCACAAACTAGGACCTTTTTTATTACAAAACAAAAAATGCCATACTGATACTTATATGTGGCATTTACAAATGACACCTGCACATAAACATTTTTAAAAGCACAATGGAACATAAGATATTAAACCAATCACCTGCACTGTAATGTCTTCCTTGTTCACACTAGATCCTGTTTGAAGACGGCACGTAGAACATGGGACTACATCCTGCATCTTGATAGATTTACATTCATTTAAATACTTTGCAAACGGCATGTGACTGGCGTAGAACAATAAATACTTGATCCGGAATCTTGATGGGCGTCCTTTTTAATGCATTTAAATAATGAATGTGGTGAAGTCCATTTCTAAAACTAACGTGTGTGTCCCATTTGAATAGTTTTAATATGTATTTAAATGTTATAGGTTTGATTTACTTAAACGACATACAAAAGTGAATTAACGATACAAGTGAGCAACTACTTATAATAAAAAATGTGTCATAATGATTTAAGAACTCTGCTTATCTTACGTAGCGATTTATTCAATGTTTTGGTCAATTAACCAATGCATACAATTCAAATAACAACATTTATATTTGATTCATTTTTATTGATTCTATTCAACTTCCATAGATAACATATTAACAGACACATTTTCGCAGCAATCTGTAGCTGTGTACGTATACAACGTTTATGATATTTTATGATTAAAACGCAACGCAAATAGTATTTTATTAATGTATTATTATTTTATACTTTAATGTGATATGTTGGCACTTTACCAAAGTTACTCAATTGTTTAAATCTTCTTTTCATTGACATATATTTCCTTTTATTACACGCTACACCTTGTCTGCTTACTAAAATAACCATAACGAATATCTATACATTTTATCATGTGCATAAACGATAAGTTTTATTTTATTGTCTTTGATAATGTCGAGGGAGGCATCCTTCATAATGTCTGATTCACGCGCGGTTACCGATTTTTTACGCGAATTTAAAATAACTGAAATCTTTCTCTAATTGTAATTTTTCTGTTGAGTAGCTTTAATATTTGCTACGGATTTCGTTTTTTTACAACAGTGTTATTATGTTTCACGTAAAGAGCATAAATCAGCCTTTCTGTAAATTAGTTACAGTCACGTCATAGGGTAAACGCCTGTATGCCCCTGTTTAGATCACATGGTAGGCTGTCTTCCGGTATGTCCGCCATCATGACAATATCAATATGGCGCTTCTTTTCAATTATTCTTTGACCTAAGGCTTCTTGAATCTTATACAGACAGCATTGGCTTTTAAGAAGGTGGTTTGCAAGTAATATAATAGTGTTTCGGCTGGATTCCACACTTTTAAAAACATTGTCAAAAAGGTTTTCCCTGGCACAACGTCTCTGTGATGCATATGCAATTTGAATTTAATTGCGTTGGCTACATCGTCCGGAGTTAAGCACAGATCTTCATAAATCTCCGCATATTCTTACTTATTGCTGCTGTAGCTGACAAGGGCGTCATTTGTCTAGGTGGAATCTAACTTCGCTCTGGCCCTGCATGGCACAATAAAGTTGAAGCTCGTGAACAAAATGATCGAGATCTCCTGCCGAAATTTCAAAACCACAATCAGAAAAATGGTGATGATGATGATGGTAACGGAAACGCTAAGCGCGATCACAAGACCAACAACGTATTCCACTTCCGGTTCACATGCCTCTTTCTCAGACAAGGTAAATAAATCTCGGCCCAGCAATTTAGACGGGTTATCGCACTCGAGTCTTCCGATATAAGAATAATCCGTCAAGTTAGATATGGAAACATGGCGCCCTGCTTTGATGTACCTAAGGACCTCTCTGAACTTCTCCGAACAGTTGCAACTAATCGGGTTATTCCTGATATCAACTAGCATCGTTGGCATCTTCCTGAAACTCTCCAGGTCATCAACGGTAAATGTCGTGATTTTATTGTACTGCAGATTAATTGTTGTCAGCTGATCAAGCCTTTTATGCAAAGGTATATGAAACGTGTACAACTTTGAAATCTTGTTATGAGAAAGATCGAGAAGCTCCAATTTTGGAAAGTGCGTGGACCACTGAAGATGTTGATCTTGAAGAACTCCGATGAAGTTGTATGACAAGTTATACACTCGAAGTTCCATAAACCTCGCATTATCCGTAAGTAATTTTGTATGGTGGATGGAGCGCATGTAGCTCACCACTTGTTCCATCTTAAGAAGTCTTTGGTAGGCGCAAACATGTTTCACATATTGAGCTTCCAGCACTAACGTCTGGCCCACATCGGAAAGCTTGGACATCATTTCGTCGTCAGCGTCGTAAATGAAATCATAGGAGGTGTTTCGGTCTGAGAGATATTCGATAGTGTCTTCGTGAAAGCAGTCGGACTCTTTGCTGATATTTCGAACGTTTAAGGTTATGTTTACGAACTTAGCAACGGATATCTTCATTACGTTGTTCCAAATTTCTGCATGCCTAAGCGTATCTGGAATTTCATTGAGTATGGGACTGTTGTGTTCCGCGAAGTAGTCCTCAAGCACACAGTTCGTGATGATCATCTTGTACAACCGCTGTGCCTTCATTGGATATGGTATCGAGATAATGCTCTTTGGCACGCAGTTTATGACTAGACCAAAGACGGTGTCCTTGTATTTATCAATCATCACTCTTAAATCGGTCAACTTCCAGACACCAGAAAACGAATTTGTTACCGTACAATTGATCGTTATTAACGGAGTGCGAGTTGTGAATACAGATTCAATTACATCTCCGTCATGTAGTTTGCAGAAGTCTTTCCACAGTTCTGGTAGTTTGATTCTAGCTGAGCCGCCTGATCCATACGAATCTGCTATCTCGTTACGATTATTACTTTGCACGTCCCTTGAAGTCAGGTGCGTTGACCCCGGCACCAAGTTCTCAGTTGGCGACACAATCGAGAGAATATCAGCTACCCCGATATTGTCTAATATTTGTCCATTAACAAACACACAAACAATAAACTGTAACAGTAACGTCAACAACGTACACATCCCATTGAACGCCATTATAAGTATGAACGCAAACGCAAGAGCGAGATCGCAAACCATAAGCCTTATTCAACAAACAGGATCTAGCTGTTTTTTAACTGCACATGTCAAAACCGCAAAATGTATTGCTAATAATGGCTGTGCGAAACGCCAATGAATCGTTAGTTAAGTTAGAAATTTATTGTGAAGATTATTCAATTGTTAGGGGATGTCACTTTTTGATGATAAATTCATATGAAAAAAATGCGTAAACAATGTTAAAAGGCAATTTTATTAAGAAACACACACATTTAAAAAAAAAACAATTATTAAATGAAAACTCGAATTTTAATGTTTAACGGTCGGAAAGAAAGTTAAAAAAATAATCGCGTAAAAATGCATGCTCATTAAGACAAATATCTTATTAAAATATAAATATACACGATCTTTCAAACTATAACTATAACTTTCTTACTATAATGTGTAACCAAATGAAATACGAACTATAAATACACCTGAATAACGGTCATGTACATAAGAACATTTCGAATCAAGTTTATTTAAACCGCAAATATATGTGTTCGAAATGAACAGGAATCCACTGACAACAATTAGTTAGATTACACCCGTCTGATATTTAAGTATAATATTCGAACTTTGGAGATATAACACAAGTGCTCGAAGAAACAATAAGTGGTTCATTTTGTTTTTCTATAGTTAGCATACATATTAAGATAGAATATCCAAAATGACTCTATGACAACGTATTATTGTTCAACATATGTAACTTATTTGAAATCTCCGTATTTAAATCAACGGCAAAAAGTTGTGCCTGTCCGGTTTTATTGGCGTTCGATTCCAAGTGCCATCAAACGGACATAACGCCGACTTTTCTAAAGCTAGTCTTTGATTAAACATTGGTAATGTACAAGATGTTTTAAATAAGAAATAAGTATTCACACTAACGCAGAAAAATAACAACAACAATACGACTGGAACATTATCAAACTTATTACAAATAAACACATTTTTACAACCAATGCACCATGAAATCAAATTAACATTTTCATGTAAAATATAGCCTACGTGAGGGTGCATTAAACGTATGAAATTGTACATGTTGTTCACGAATGTCTTGCCTGCGCTTGTAACATATATGGCGTTATTCAGATTGTAACAACGTAGATGTCTGCTTTAAGAATGCTTTGATGTTACTCATTTATGTATTTCGTACTGTGCCTTTATTGTAATTTAATGCAACGCATGCCGGGGAACAACTAAATTATCTACATTCGTTTAAGAGCAGATTTGTTATCAAACGTTTTAGTACAATAGGTTGTTTTGTAATTTACAGGTGTGTTTTATGGTGTACAGTCCAACACTATTTTCCTCATAATGTATGTCATAATGTATCTGTCATCCATTATAAGTCATTTCTTAGGGGTGCTGTTATCACAGAAACATCATTTTTCATGCATCGTTCCTCATATGGTCTGATGGAAACATAACATAACTGTTTGTGGTGCATACATATGTTCTTTTATTGCCATAAAGTTATCACATATAATGGTACATACAAGATCTACATATTTTTGCGCATTAATACTTCAAGAGTATCCTTTGATGGTAGATGCCTGAATAGCTTGCAGAACATGATGCTTACACAATTGATATCCCTTTGCATGCTGGGAAATGTGTCGTCTGCTAAAATGTCGTCTGCTGAATTTCTAAATTAAGCATTTTCTTCGATTTTATTTCAAAGAACACTATCAGAATAGCAAACAGTTTGGATCCTGATGAGACGCCACGTTCTGTGGCGTCTCATCTGGATCCAAACTGTTTGCAAAGGCCTTCAAAATCCGGCTCCAGCGCTCAAAGGGATATTGATTGTCAACAATGACTGAGTATAATTTATTTATACAATATCGGGTGTAATCAATATTGTATAAAATGCCTTTTTTCCGAAATACAAGAATATCAGACACAAATTCAATCAATTGTTTTCAAGTTTGTTGTTTATTGTTATTGTGTTTATCACAATTACAATCAATTGTTTACAAGTTTGTTGTTTATTGTTATTGTGTGTATCATCGGAAGCTTTAAATGGTATTTCTTCTTGCGATGTCACTGATGCTAAGAATTATATAATAATTTAATAAGAACATGTATATAAATACGTATGCAATCATGCTTTATAAAATTGTATATGATTGTATGCGTTTATATTCCAGGATGCAGTTGAACATTCATTATAATCGTTGATCAATTATCTAATATCTCAGGTTTTTTATTATTCATCATTTTTATCAATTCTTCTGAATCCTGTTTACAGATCCGGACTCGAATCAGAGTCTACCACAAGTATCTGAAGAAATACTTCCGCGTTTTCCCCGCATTGTAGATACTTGTGTTTAAACTGGAGTATTATTCGAAAAATCCCGCGGAATGCATCCGCAAAATATTCCAGTTCCTTGTATTGAGAAAGTTGTTCGGCGTAGGTGTTTAAGAAAACATACACATAGATTGATCGCAAAGTAGATCAATTAAAAGCTACATAATAAATTGTGATAGAGTAATACTGCATTGCCGAATTGAATATAACATTCCACCGTTGCGGAAACGTTAAACCCTCTGTCAGTTTTCTTAACGTTTCCTCTCACATAATATATCATTACTGCATGCGGCATATGAAATTTATCTTGAACTGATATCCATGTGTATAGTAATAGTACTATGAAAGCAAATTACGTATGCGCCTCAACTAAATTATGAGGATGCAGTGAGAAATATTATCCTTCTGATGGTTCTATTGATTGATCATAATAATATAATAAACAACTAAACTTATTATAATCAAGTCTGTATATACCCGGTCCTTATATACTCGCTTGTTTGTGAATCGTACAATTATTCATTTCAGCTCCTCTTCCTTCAGAGAAATTGAACAATATTACAAAGTCAAAGAAGCCCTCAAACTCAAGACGGACAAACGATTCCGCTATCGGTACCATGCTTCCGGATACCAGGCGGCTCATGCAGAACTTCAACAGGCCGCACGATGAGCAACTCGGGCCCTGCTCCGGAATGTGTGTTAAATTAAAGTTTGAATGATATCAGCTGGGGTGAATGGAACTTGACGTAGGGTTTCGTGCAATATACATGTTTTAATATAATATAATTATTCATTACACTTTTCTTGAAAGGTGTGGTCTTATATTCATAAATTAAAACAAAACATTCACATGTTACCATTTTTGACGAATTCTGTACTGACATGTTTTTTTTTGTATTTTGGTGACGTCAATATATAAAATAACAATAATACGATTTAAAAGTGAACTTTAATGATACACAAAAATAGTATTTTACAAATAAAAAAGTAAAAATAAAAATAAAAAACGGAATAATACTGCGTGTGATAAAATTATGTAGCAACAAGTTCAAAATTAACATGTAAAGACAAGGTGTCATAGTTAGAAAAAAAAGAACATTATTTTTATTAAACGTTAATTTGAAAGTTTCTAGTGTTAAACAAAATGCTAAGGCCAAAAAAAATAATAGGTCCGTTTCCGGTCTCCTTGGGAAAAAAAACAGGGTCGGTAGGCAGGTTTTTTTTTTTTTTTTTTTTTTTTTTTTTTTTTNACAAGAATGTAAGGCTACTAAAGCTTATAATACGAAATACATTATATATATGCTGTGTTTGCTTGATATTACATCTTATTTTGAGAAAATTTCATACACGCTATACGTCCCGGATTTTCCGGGATCGTCCCGGAAATGAAGAACGTGTCCAGCAGTCCCGAAAATCTGTCAAATGTCCCGGATTTTACAAAATCCATATATACATGTACCGTATTTTAGGCTTAACTGCACCTCGAATCTGTATTCCCACTTATCCGCAGCGTCTCCATGACAATGCCTACCCGAATAGGTGACTACGCTACGTGTCAAAATCGATCAATGAACAGGGGTCCTGTTATCAGTGTAAATCGCATCAGCCAATCAGCGCTAAGGAAGTAGAATACACACCAACCCCGTGTGAAGGTCTCAACGACTTAATAGAATTACCGCGAAAATTTTCCATCTATGCAAATGAACAGTTTGACGTCATTAGAGGAAGCCGCTTGCTGTCAAAGCAATAAAATTAGCTTCCTTTGTCTACCGATCAACACGCTAAACCAATCGTATAACAGCACGTGCATAGCCCCGCCTTTTCACTGAGAACAAAGGTGGAATTAACGGTTAAGTGCACAACTCAATGCGCTACCGCGTATACCAATCACTATACATGTATGCCATGTAAAACCCGTGTTTTAATAAGAGCGCGAAATTGTTAATGTCGCATAGAAAGCGTGCGTGTTGCAACAGACCATATGTGACTAAATATAGACGTGCAATTCAGTACATGTAGTATTTCAGAATGAAAATTTTACATCGGAATCGATGCACACAATGAGAAAGTATTAACCCATTTGAAACTATAGTAAAAAATACTTTAAGTTACGACGAATAAATAAAATTGAAGTCATGCACACAAAAGCAATTTGGTGTTCTTTTCTAACACGATTAACACGTGGCTTGTATCAAGTTACGGAAGTAGTTATGTTTAAATTGACGTTAATAGATCTAGTGTATTTCGGATAAGCTTTCGAACTTAGCAATTTACGATGTGAAAAAAATCGTACCAAAAATGCATATATGTCTAAATATATCGCAATATGTATACATGTCCCGGAAAATCTGCAAAAGTCCCGGAAAATTGGCAAAAGTCCCGGAAAATTGAGCTCAATGAAAATTAATGGCGTGTATGGAGAAATGAACCGAAATGAACGAAAATGAACACATTTTCTTTTTTGGCGACCCCAATAAAATGTTGAGGGTCGGCGCCGATTCGGAAGACACGGTCGGGCGACCGGAAACGGACCTATTTTATTTTTTGGCCTAATACAAAATACATGAATATAGTAAGTGTTTTGTGCATGCATATTATAATTTTTGTAATGGATTAACTTTACAAATATGTAAACACACCTCACATGTTAACAATGTATCTAGCAATATAAGAAACCGTTTATAACGCCGTTGTTATCAATACAATAAAACACAATACAATAAAACAATAGTTATTATTTTCAAGGAACACACATTAATACAATTTGAATCGCAATCACATATTATTTAAGTACCAATGGCACAATACCGAATTAGATTTATCCTTAATATGTATGCATCATCTATATCGGCATATAATAGTTACGAAACATGGTTTAATACAGAATTTCACATTAAAACAAATTGTATTTAATATAAAGTCATACATATACCATAATTATACGTTACTATTAGTGTCAAATTTGCGACACACGAGTGCTTTTGCTAAGGACACGCCTAACTTGAAAATTGTACCTATATTTTTTTGTAGTTAATATATATAATTGTGAGTTTGAACATTCTTAGTATGAATCTATAATTAGTTTTTATGCAGTTTTCTCTATTTTGGACGAATTTAGAATATTTCAGCAAAAATAACGCAAAAACCTATGGTACCTCGAACAAAGTTCCTAACGTTGGTATCTGGCGACAAAGCCCCTTCCACATATACTGCAACTGTTTGGCGCTATCCCGTGTGAGTCTTCATATGCCTTTTGAGTTCAACGCGTGCACCAAAGTCCTTTCCACACACACTGCAACTGTATGGTCGCTCTCCCGTGTGAATCCTCATATGCTGAGTGAGGGTTGAACGTGTGGCAAATCTCTTTCCACAAACACTGCAACTATGTGGCCGCTCTCCGGAGTGAATCCTCATATGCTGAGTGAGGCAGGAACTGGAGACAAAGCCCTTTCCACAAACGCTACAACTGTGTGGCCGCTCTCCCGTGTGAATCCTCATATGCTGAGTGAGATGGGAACTCCTGACAAATCTCTTTCCACAAACACTACAACAGTGTGGCCGCTCCCCCGTGTGAATCATCATATGCCTAGTGAGGTCGGAACTGGAATCAAAGTCCTTTCCACAAACGCTGCAACTGTGTGACCGCTCTCCCGTGTGAATCTTCATATGCCTATTGAGATTACAGCGTGAAACAAAGTCTCTCCCGCAAACGCTGCAACTGTGTGACCGCTTTCCCGTGTGAATCATCATATGCCTATTGAGATTACGGCCTGAAACAAAGTCTCTTCCGCAAACACTGCAACTGTGTGGCCGATCTCCCGTGTGAATCATCATATGCCTAGACAGTTCGTAAATGTTTACAAAACCCTTTCCACAAACACTGCAAATGTTTAACCGCTCCCCCGTATGAATCCTCAAATGCTGAGTGAGCAGGGACTTGGAGAAAAATCCTTTCCCACAAATACTGCAACTGTGTGACCGTTCTCCCGTGTGAATCTGCATATGCTGAGTGAGGAGGGAATTGGAGAAAAATCCTTTTCCACAAACACTGCAACTGTATGGCCGCTCTCCCGTGTGAATCTTCATATGCCTAGAGAGTTCGGAACTGTTTACATATCCCTTTCCACAAACACTGCAACTGTGTGGCCGATCTCCCGTGTGAATCTTCATATGACTATTGAGAGTACGGTCTGAAACCAAGTCCTTTCCACACACGCTGCATTGATGTCGTCGGTTTTTCTTGTGGACTCGCATAGGCTTATTCAGGTGGCTTGACAAAATATATACATTGTTGCATACTGGTGCCTTGGATTTATGCCCCAGTTTATTAGTGCTAATGTCTAAATCACATTTCACCATATCCCGTTTGACTTGATGAGAGCTTTCATTTGGAGAATTCGTGTCTGTTCCAATGTTAAGATGTCGGTGTCTTTTGAACTCCTGCATCTCTAGGAACACTATCCCGCATACAGAGCACGCGTATTGACTTCCAGAAGTCTGGGGGGAGTCGGGAGTACCTTTACACAACAAACATATAATGAACACAATATAATCTCTTTTAATGGTTAAATATTTATGTGAATAAATAAAATACTGTTTTACTAATTGATTGACTTACAACTTTGATTTGTCATAAATGTTTAAACAACACGGTACAGATAATAATGCTCGATATAATATGGCAACTTTCCGTAAAAAAATGATACAAAATTGAAATATGATTTCTTAAAATATTCTTCAAGTGTCAAAAATAAAGGTAAACTTTAGAAAATTAACTTAACATACTAAATACGGATGATATTGTAACATTATATTGAGTAATTAGATGTCTGGTTTTGTTTTAATTAAATTAATTAAATTTAATTAACTTAAATAAAAGTATACTAAATGTATTTGTCCTTCGGTAACTCGCCAGCTTAAACAATCACAAAACAAGCAAATTCGTTGAATTGATATCCACCGCCAAATAAATGTGTTTATGGATGGTTTTAAATGTCTTGATATACGGTATAATCCTAAATAAACAATAATCAAATGTAGGGTTATTGTTTTTATGAATTGAAATTCTCCTCATGGATATCTATACACCCATGAAGTTTCATGTGGAAATCTAGTAGCGTATCTGAGATATAGCCCTGAAAAGTCACACCATACAAAAAAACATCAAAGGGCAATACCTCTTACTTCAGAACGTGTAAGGTTTCGGTTCTTGCACCGGGCAATTTTCCTTATTGATATATACACACCCATGAACTTAATGAAGTTTCATGTTGAACTCTTGTATCGTATCTGAGATATAGCACTGAAAAGTTACATAATACAAAAACAAACAAGGGCAATAACTCTCATTTAAGTACTAAGTGTAGAGTTATGGTTCTTAAGGATGACAATTCTCCTCATTGATAGCAATACATCCATGAAGTTTCATGTTGAAATCTTGTATGGTATCTGAGATATAGCCCTGAAAAGTTACATCACTCAAAACACAAAGGGCAATATTTCTTATTTAAGAAAGTGTATGGTTGTGGTTCTTGTGCATGGCACTTTTCCTTATAAACATCTATACACCCATGAAGTTCCATGTTGATATCTTATATAGTTTCTGAGATAAAGCCCGTACACAATTTTGTGACAGACGGACGGACGAAAAACGCCAATTCTTTATCCCTCCGCCTTTGGCGGGAGTTTATATAAAAAATATTATTTGAATTTGATGGCAGCATAGCGATCACGAAATCAATTATCAATCATAATTATACAAATATTGAAACAATGAAATATATCAGCAGCATTATATCACTGTACAAAAGATGATACAGTGTAATATTAGTAGCAGTAAATGCCCAAGTTAGCAAAAATAAAGGAACTAGATCCTTAATATAGGACAAACGGGAATATGTGTATCAGTTAAAAGCATGTAGTTGGTGTTTGTGCAAACACTGTATGACAAAGGTTATGCATACCTAGCCTTGTGTCCTCTAATGTGTTCTTGACATCTCCATCAGTTATAAGTTCCTGTTTACTCCGTTTCCCTGCATGAGAAGTATGGCTGACATGGCAGTCATTTGTGGTTGCAATGGAAACAACAATGTGCTCCGAAACATGTTGTGTCAAGCTAACCAGATCCGCAAGACCATGCCCGCAGGTATCACACCAGAACTGCCCCTCATCTTTGCTATAAAAACTGTCATTTGAGGTAAACATGTCTGGAACTTCAGAGAAGCTGTCACGTGATGACAATATCTCTCGATCGCGACAGGATTTTTCATTTGTAACCATCTCTCGATCGCAACAGGATTTTTCATTTGTAACCATCTCTCGATCAACACGGGTTTTATCATGTGTAACTATCTCTCGATCGCCACAGGATGTTTCATATGTAACCATCTCTCGATCGCCACATGGTGTTTCATTTGTCAACATGTCTCGATCAACACGGAAATTTGTATTCGTCAAAGTCTCTCCATCACCACCGGGGGTTTCGTGTGAAGTCATTTAATGTCGATCAACACAGAAGGTTGAATGTGTTGTCAACGTCTTTAATACCGAGGCAATCCTGTAAAAAAAGGCAAATAGTATTAAATTTGTTTTGTTACAAATATTTTGCAAAGATAAATGTATTGCAAAGCAACAATGATTAGAGAACATTGGATAATTAACTAAGATATGTCACAGACAAAAGCATTATGCCACTTGGTTGGCACAACCGACTCAACCACTTAGTTGTTTCCACACAAAACAAATTATCCATATATACTCAATACTTGTGAAAAAGAGGGTCTAAAGGCCCAAGGTCGATTACCTGAGACGTGTAGCAACTAAATTCTTATGTGAAGAGTTTGTTATGTTTGTGTAATAATTGTGTTTTTATACAAGTATTTTTCTATGTTTGACAAAAATTTGATATAATATGTTTCTACATTTAACATACAAGTAACCCTAGGGTGTAGCAAATTTTGACCCCATGGCCATGATTTGAAACAAACGTAGAGGACCACCATACGCTGTCGCCGCAAACAAAATATTAAATATCTAGGGGTTAAGGTTTCAAAGAACAGGATGTAATATGTTGTTAATTATATTAGTCAATAAAAAAAAAATCACATGACCACTGGAGAGTGGCTTATTTTGACCCAAGGGTCATGATTTGAACCAACTCAGTAGAGGACCACTTGACCATGCTACACAACATATACAAAAAGACTATTGCCAAGCAATAAATGTCCCCTAACGGCTCCACCACTGTCAGATTGTTTTATTCATTTTTGTATATATTTTTGCCATAGCAACCAAATTTTTTTGACGTTGGAACAAAATGAAATGACGTGCATAATGTCCATATTGCCATCTTTCCATGTTTCAAGTTTCATGAAAAAAAAATATGAAGAATTTTTAAAGATTTTTTAGGATCCAGAAAAGTGTGACAGACTAACAGACTGAGTGACAGACTGACTGACTGACGGACGAAGCGAAAACCATAAGTCCCCTCCGGTGAAACCGGTAGAGGACAAAAACCCTGACCCTTGATGATATACAGAAGAAGATTTCTTAAGTTTTCTTTTTTTTTATTTATTTTGAGCTCTGTTGACCTTAGTCAACCATTGCAGTTCACCATTTTGGTAATTGGTTATTTAGGATATGGAAAAATCACTTCGTTTTGACTTAATGTGGGTAATTTAGTTGTTTTTAAGTTAACACATACTATAAAATTGAGAATAAAAGTGTGCTTTACATTATACTGCACACATTATTACTTTTGGTGGAACACTAATTTTGGGTAGACCAATCCACAAATTTAAGATCCCAACGAATATGTATTCCCAATTTCTAATTTTGAAAGACCGATTCATCGTAGGCATGAAATACATTAATACATGTATATGTTTTTGCAATCCAGATTAATTCCAAGATTACACAGAAGGGAGTTCATTACACGGTGTATTGAGCTGACACTTGGCATTTCCTGAACAACGGTAATGCAGTTAAGCTGTATCGATACCGTTGACTTCGTTTGGGTAGAATAGAAAGAACAAGCGCTAATTAGTAATGCCCTTCATGCCCAGTGTGTGTTTCTCAGGGATGTTGCAATTTAAACAGCGAACCTGCGACGAATCGAAGACAATTAGGGCAATTATAAGATGACGACGTGTACTCAACACCAAAACAACGACAAAGACCTACATCAAACAGGTTTGTCTCTTAATTCCATAAGCAGAATTTCTTTTTAAAAAAGTGGTTTGTGAGAAATATGGCTAAAGGTTAAGTTAAAGTAATGTGTGAGTGATCTGATTGAATATTTCTTTCAATTTCAGTAGATTTAAAATGTTGCAAAAAATCTGATTGGATTAAAATATAGATCCAGCCTATCTGGTTGTATTCGATTTGTTCTATGCCAGGTAAATCTTTTTTCGACTGATTATGTTGACGGGATCTATACACATGTACAAGATTGTAGCAATTAGTTAAATCTAAATTTATATTTCGAGCCTAAGGGTTACCAACATTTTTATAATTAATGTAATCTAATACAGGATCTTTAAAAAGATTAAAATAACCCCATATGACAAAATCCGCATTTTACAGTATTTCAATATCTTTGAAGATATCAGTAAGAAAATGGCAAAGTGAGTCAGTATTTTGCCTACATAAAGTAATCAATGTAAAGCATTATTCGCGAATAGAAATGGCAAGCGGAACAAATAACCATGCAAATCAGTAACAGAGCAATGTTTTTTTTTATAATATGTGCTACTGCCTTGGATATACATGTTTTTGTAAACATACCCTTTCCCATAGACTAAGCATACAGATCGGAGTGAAATGTGTGTCTTGCAGACAATAATTATTTGCATTAAACTCGTTTAAACAATTCAAAATCTTTTAGCTCTTTAATTTCCCATTTAATCCTCTACAGTTTAAAGACAAGGTGTTCAAATTGCTAGTCGTTTATTAATCAACATAGAAAGAAAAAATGTTACTAAATTTATACAATTGTACTGCATGTACTCACGACAATGGTTTGCTGGACCAATAACTGGAAGAAAATGATTTGAAATTATAAGATAAATAGTTTATTATGGAAAGCTAAAACAACAATCTTGTTGTTTATTATGTGTTACATGTATCTTCAATCACCCCATATTACCGCATCACAATAAATGTTTGAGTATAAAACCATATATTCTAGAGTGTTCAACAGGAAGATAGTAATTTATTAACCAAGATAGTTATACTTGGCATTTTATTAACATCTAATTTACATAAAACAGACACGAAATTTGGTTGAATGGTTAATATTTCCATTGTAAGTGTCATTTTAAAGGTAATATACAAATCTATAGCCGAAATGAGGTTTGTGATTCTAAAATTGGTCCGGAAATATTTATAAGCGAAACTCTGGAAGATTTCAGGTAGAGATTTTTTTTAATTAAAATTATGTTTCTAGTCTAGTCTAAAACTAAAGTGTTTTTTAGCAATCTTTTATTTAAAAATCACTCTCAAGCTAATACAAAAATATCTAGCCGGAAATGAATTTTGTGATTTAAATGAACAAGTATGGGAGTTATTCGTTTGCAAAACTGTGTAAGATGTCAGGATATGTCATACTTTTTTATTGAAAAGGACATATCAGCTTTTGTCTACAACTTTCTTATATTATTATTTAAATAACGTTTTACATGTTGCCTGAAATATTATTAAATTTTCTTAATAACATCTTAATTCACGGTTGAAATGTTCAACATGAAAAATAATGAGCCTTAAATAAACTTAAATAGTTCCAATTGTGTTCTCTAGATTTCCTAAACGTATGTCTTTATTAAATTTTCGTAAAACGGTCTAAATTTACGCTTAAAAAATAAAAACACGAACAAAATAAGTGATTTATTTTTCTTTAATTACGGATTATTAATTGCAGCAACATACATCTCTTGAAAAAAAAACATCAGCGATAAAGGCGCGAACGAATTCGCTAAATGGGAGGCGATGTTTCAAGTGTGGATTAAAAGCGTTTATGGGTTTGCCCGTGACACCACATGTCTGCACATGTGTAGATACCGTAATTAAGATAAGATATCACGCGTCA
>VMBQ01002384.1:56374-80738 GCA_007657795.1 Dreissena rostriformis
TCTTCTCCATTGTCCTCAATTTCTCGACGGCTCACTTATTAAACCGGGCTTAACTCTATCACTTTAGTTATCCACAGATGTGAACAAGTAGCCGCTATTTATGCGCTTAAATAAATACATGTAACATACACGTTACAGTGAATATATTAAAAATAGCGTCTGTATTGCGTTTAGCTTGTAAATAAACCGAAAGTGTTCAGATAAATGTACCCTAGTGAGTTCCTATTTTTCCTCTGCCTCAGGCGAAATACATATCATGCATGACAGTTGGTATGGTAGCGTTTATTGTTGCATTGTCAATGTCAAGGGGAATGACAGGTACACTGTAGCGTAACCCGAAACTACGACAAAAAAACTCCAAACGACGACACAATAATACAATTCAGAACAAAGTCTTTTATTAAGTAAATTCCAATTTAATTCTGTTTAAAATAATAATAATTACTAAGTATATGATGTTTTTGAATTTGTATACAAAGTTTCCAAATAATACCATTTCAAAGTCCTTGTCAGTATTATCATATGATTACCGGTACATACAAATTGTCATGAAGTTAAAACTGATCCACACAACCGATGTCGATTGCCCACCACACAACCGATGTCGATTGCCCAATGGCTTTAACAGGCGGTTTTCAGCATTTAATTTACTTTTGTCATTTAATCAAGGGAAAGCCGCATCATGCGTCGTCTCATCTGGGTCTACGCTGTTTGCCAAGGCCTTTTTTCTAGACTCTAGGCATAAATGGGTTAAACCCTAAAATTCATTTTGTGGGGAATACCAATTGTTTACGTGCGCATGAGTTTAGAAAAGAATATCATAACGAGTGTCTTCAACTGAAGCATAAGTTAAATTAAAGCACGATTTTTTATTGAAAGTATAGCATTGCATACCTCAATTCGTTAGAATAATGTCACCTAAATGGTGTTTAACAAAATTAGTACAAAATAGTGTGTATTTTTGAGTTAACGCATAATTGTAAAAAATAAAGCTTTCAAATGATTTGCACCTGTCACTTTTTAGAATACAACTTTATGTTACAATTTCTATCCGTGTTTTGCGTGCTTTGTTTAGTGTAAACGGATTTGAAGTGTTTATTTTAAGTAGAATTCAAAACATACTAATGATTTAAATGTCAAACGAAGTGCGGATTGGGAAGCAAAGATTCAAGACTTGCATTGTGTAGCGATTAAGATGCATGTTTGTTTTGCAGTGAAAGAAAACAAGTTATGGTTCCGTAAGTACTGATCCCTGCTGCTGTTCGTGTCGCGGACCGTGTAGTCTGTCGCTGTCTCTCGCTTGAAGATGAAGAACAGTAGGGCTGTAGTTGTCTCTCGCTTAAAAGTGAAAATCAGTAGGGCTGTGGTTGTCTATCGCTTAAAGGTGAAAATCAGTATGGCTGTGGTTGTCTCTCGCTTCAAGATGAAAATGAGTAGGGCTGTGGTTGTCTCTCTCTCTCTCTTAAAGATGAAAATCAGTAGGGCTGTGGTTGTCTCTCGCTTAAACATGAAAATCAGTAGGGCTGTGGTTGTCTCTCGCTTAAACACGAAAATCAGTAGGGCTGTGGTTGTCTCTCGCTTAAAGATGAAAATCAGTAGGGCGGTGGTTGTCTCTCGCTTGATGATCATATAGCCGCGGTTCCAAACATAGATAATAGAGAGCATGAGAGAGTCGAGAAAATGCACGATGCATAAAGAAATGTGAAAGAAAAGCAGCATTCATGTTTAGCAAAANGTTTGCCAAGGCCTTTATTCTAGACGCTAGGCATAAATGGGTTAAACCCTAAAATTCAGTTTGTGGGGAATACCAATTATTTACGTGCGCACGAGTTTAGAAAAGAATATCATAACGAGTGTCTTCAACTGAAGGATAAGTTAAATTAAATCACGATTTTCGATTGAAAGTATAGCATTGCATACCTCAATTCGTTAGAATAATGTCACCTAAATGGTGTTAAACAAAATTAGTACAAAATAGGGTGTATTTTTGAGTTCACGCATAATTGTAAAAAATAAAGCTTTCAAATGATTTCCACCTGTCACTTTTTAGAATACAACTTTATGTTACAATTTCTATCCGTGTTTTGCGTGCTTTGTTTAGTGTAAACGGATATGAAGTGTTTATATTAAGTAGAATTCAAAACATACTAATGATTTAAATGTCAAACGAAGTGCGGATTGGGAAGCAAAGATTCAAGACTTGCGTTGTGTAGCGTTTAAGATGCATGTTTGTTTTGAAGTGAAAGAAAACAAGTTATGGTTCCGTAAGTACTGATCCCTGCTGCTGTTCGTGTCGCAGACCGTCTAGTCTGTCGCTGTCTCTCGCTTGAAGATGAAGCTGTAGTTGTCTCTCGCTTAAAGGTGAAAATCAGTAGGGCTGTGGTTGTCTCTCGCTTAAAGGTAAAAATCAGTATGGCTGTGGTTGTCTCTCGCTTAAAGATGAAAATCAGTAGGGCTGTGGTTGTCTCTCTCTCTCTCTCTTAAAGATGAAAATCAGTAGGGCTGTGGTTGTCTCTCGCTTACAGATGAAAATCAGTAGGGCTGTGGTTGTCTCTCGCTTAAACACGAAAATCAGAAGGGGCTGTGGTTGTCTCTCGCTTAAAGATGAAAATCAGTAGGGCGGTGGTTGTCTCTCGCTTGATGATCATATAACCGCGGTTCCAAACATAGATTCATCGAGCGAGAGACAACCACCGCCTTACTGATTTTGATCTTTACGCGAGACACAAACACAGCCCTACTGATTTTCCTCATTAAGCGAGAGACAACCACAGCCCTACTGATTTTAATCATTAAGCGAGAGACAACCTCAGCCCCACTGATTTTCATCTTTAAGCGAGAGACAATCACAGCCCTACTGATTTTCATCTTTAAGCGAGAGACAACCACAGCCCTACGGATTTTCATCATTAAGCGAGAGACAACCACAGCCCTTCTGATTTTCATCTTAAAGCGAGAGACAACCACAGCCCTTCTGATTTTCATCTTTAAGCGAGAGACAACCACAGCCTTACTGATTTTCATCTTTAAGCGAGAGACAACCACAGCCCTACGTATTTCTATCTTTAAGCGAGAGACAACCACAGCCCTTCTGATCTTCATCTTTAAGGGAGAGACAACCACAGCCCTACTGATTTTCATCTTTAAGCGAGAGACAACCACAGCCCTACGGATTTTCATCTTTAAGCGAGAGACAACCACAGCCCTACTGATTTTCATCTTCAAGCGAGAGACAATCACAGCCCCACTGATTTTCATCTTTAAGCAAGAGACAACCACAGCCCTACTGATTGTCATCTTCCAGCGAGAAACAGCGACACACTTGACGGCCCGCGACACGAACAGCAGCAGGGAGCAGTACTAACTGAACCATTATTTGTTTTCCTTTCATTTCAATACAAACCTGCATCTTAACCGCTACACAATGTAACTCTTGAATCTTTGCTTCCCAATCCGCACTTCGTTTGACCTTTAAACTATCTTATGGAAAATCATTAGAATTTTTAGAATTCTACTTAATATTAACACTTCAAAATTCGTTTACACTAAACAAAGCACGCAAAACACGGATAGAAGTTGTAAAATAAAGTTATATTCTAAAAAGTGACAGGTGCAAATCATTTTTAAGATTTAATTTTTACAATTATGCGTGAACTCAAAAGTACACACTATTTTGTACTAACTTTGTTTAACACCATTTAGGTGACATTATCCTAATTAATTGAGGTATGCATTGCTATACTCTCTAATAAAAAATCGTGATTTAATTTAACTAATGTTTCCGTTGAAGACACTCGTTATGATATTGTTTTCTAAACCCGTGCGCACGGAAAGATTGTTATTCCCCACCAACTGAATTTTTGGGTTAAACCCATTTATGCATAGCGTCTAGAAAAAAGGCCTTGGCAAACAGCGTAGACCCAGAAGAGACGCCGCATGGTGCGGCGTCTCATCAGGGTCTGCGCTGTTTGCTTAAAGGAATTTCTGTAAGAAATATTCAAATATAGAAATAAATTTACTACACATCCCTAATTTTGGAAATAAATTGATCCAATTTATAAGGATGGGAGAGCTCACTAGGCATAAATGGGTTAAGGAAAAGGACTACAGTGGAAAACTTGCGCGAAGACGGGCTACACTCAACTAAAGTAGTCCGAACAAATCTTGAAAAAAAAGTAAACTTGACCAGTTTTTTCATAAATTACAAATGACTTACCCTTGTTTCCCTAAATGCATTCAGCTTAGAATGCTCATTCAGAAAAGGTGTGGTTATGGGAATCCCTGCATGCAAAATGTTGACTTTATTTTTTACCAAAGTTGCAGGGTTTGCTTTGACTTACCGGGAATATATACGGATTTAAATTAGTATAAAGTGAACTAAACCGTAAAAGAGTTCTACGAACCAATGAAAAAAGAGACATACGACAGTAATTCTTCAAACAGATTTAAGAATGTTTAACAATGGTGCGCTATTTTTCTTTGTACTCAAAATGATTGCGGAACAATAGCGAAAAACAACCGAAATGACAGCTTCTGTATGAATGGTGTGTTTGTGTTGTAAAGTAACGGGCAAATATCTATGATACGAATTTGAAATAAGTAGGATAGTATCGGATAACGAAAGAAAACATATGCTTAAGGCTATCAGGAGAAAATGTTACAATATGAGACAAAGCCGTTAAGGTTGAATAAATAAGCCTTTCATAGTCGATATACACATCGAAAGTATGGGTCCTTACATTTATTAACGAATAGTTTATAAAACATTACAACGTTTCACATGATAAAAAGACCCAAATGTTTGGGTTTCCACTTGGATTGAATGACGGAATTAAATTAAATCATGAAATGTTAAAACAACCTGTTCAAGCCATTGGGAAATCGCTTTGTGGATACGTTTTAACTTCATGACAATTTGTATGTGATCATATGATAATACCGGTATTTATAACAGGATATTATACATCTGTTATGGATCACACATCGTCGGATACCCACGACCAATTCATTCCGTTACTCTCCAGCATCGAAAAATGGAGAGTAGCGGAATGGGTCGAACGTGGGTATCCGACGATGTGGATCACACGGCGTTATTTTTCCCAGAATGAGACTTCCAATTGCAAATCCTGGTCATTAGATAGAGGTATTGTGGGCGGCTGGGCGGCGGTCGGCGTCAAACAGGTGGTTTCCTGTCTATTGATTTAGTTTGCATTGACCGATCTTGATGAATCTTTGGGCATAGAAAGCTCGCATGGGGACCTAGGTGGGGATTGTATTTGTGCTTGTGTCGGGTCCAGGTTACGTGTTACCGGTATTCAAAATAAATAAATAGTTTCTGCTCAATAACTCAAGTGGGAGATAAAACTGAGGATAGAGCAGTCTTGCTTAGACCCAGATTGGGTTGTATTTGGGGCGTGCCAGATAAAGGTCAGGTGACTGTTTAAATAGAAAACATGCATACGCTCAATAAAATAATAATAATAAATTCAGTTTGTATAGAGGTATTGTGTGAACGTCGCTTACATGCAGACTACGTACTAATTGCATTTCGAGGCATTCAGGTCAAGGTCAAAGTTACTAAAAATAGAGAAACATCAAAATGGTGGTATCCGGTTATTAACTATTGTTTGTATTTACCAACCTTGATTTGTGTCGCGTTCTGAGAAAACTGGGCATAATGCATGTGCGTCAAGTGTCGTTCCCGATTAGCCTGTGCAGTCCGCACAGGCTAATCAGGGACGACATTTTCCGACTAAACTGGAATTTTGCTAAGAAGAGACATCATTTAAACGAAAAATTCCATAAAAACGGAAATTGTCGTCCCTGATTAGCCTGTGCGGACTGCACAAGCTAATCTGGAACGACACTTTACGCACATGCATTATACCCAGTTTTCTCAGAACGCGACACAAATTATGTGCACGTAGCTTAAATGCAGACAAAGCATGATCGCACAATTATTCAAATTAAATTAATAACCATAAAGTCTCAACCTGGTTTCGCGGCGTTGCCATGTGTCCTGTTTGAACTATTTGCTCATGATTAAGGCAGTATGCGCGTTTACGCTTCAAACCTTTCTTATTACGTCATAATTTTGGACATGGAACGCTTCGTAAATTTTAATCAAAACATGACTTAGTTTCAAATAGCAAGTCTTTCAGTCTCAGAAATAGAAATGAAAACGTGTCAGTGATTTCATATCACCTTGTTGTCTTGAATTCGAGTTAGTTACTTTGTAGTTGAGTTGGTCTATTTACTAAATTTTGTTTCAAACAAAACAAAAATCTCTTATTTCGGACACGTGTATTTTTGTTTCAGAATAATGATTGGCATTTTTTGGTTATAGGAAGTATTCTCATTGATTAAGGTTAAAATAGATGGAATAAAAGGAAAAGATGTCTGTAATTTGATCCAAAATAGGAACACAAAGATGCTGAACATTTTAATATTAATGACAGTGTGCTTCCAGTTGCTCAGAAATAACATTATCATACAAATCTCAAGGGCGCATTTGGGGCATCGGCCAGTCATATGTGCATATGACACCAAATAGATATTTATCCTGACAAAGCTGTTGTTACACTAATAGCCATGTTGCTTTTGTGATGTTTCGGTAAATCAATGTGCTACTTGAATAAGATAATATTATCTTGCGTTTAAACTATGTTCAGCAACCATGCCATTGCTTATTAATTTCTAATAAAACCCAAGATTCACACAAGCGATGGATAGACACCTTTATGTTTATCGAAATTATCTAGTTCCTACGAAATTTAACACATATTGTTTATTTAAAAATGTATGTAACCTTTCTTGCGACGAGATTTATACGAATGGTTTTGTTTAACTTAGGTCTAATTTATTGATGTTTTAACACCAAAATCGTTAAAATTTTCCGCTGTACACTTCAATCGTTACCAATAAGATTTAATCATTAGCCGAAGTAGCGATTTACATGTACTAGTAGTCACTCTTGGATTCACATTTGTTCGCCCGGTTATTCGAATACGTCTTGGCCGCCGACGACGACGACCCAACTCGTTATGGATTGTGGGTTCTTCAACCGGCTAGTCGCTTGCCTCTACGCCGCTGTCTGCGACGACCCAACTCTAGTCGTTATGGATTGTGGGCTCTTTACCTGGCCAGTCGCTGGCCTCTACGCCGCTGTCTGCGACGACCCAACTCTAGTCGTTATGGATTGTGGGTTCTTCACCCGGCCAGTCGCTGGCCTCTACGCCGCTGTCTGCCATGACCCAACTCTAGTCGTTATGGATTCTTTAGCCGGCCAGTCGCTGGCCTCTACGCCGCTGTCTGCGACGACCCAACTCTAGTTGTTGTGGATTGTGGATTCTTTATCCGGTTAGGCGCTGACATCTTCGCCGCTGTCTGCGACGACCCAACTCTAGTTGTTGTGGATTCTTCGCCCGGCTAGTCTATGACCTCTTCGCCGCTGTCTACGACGACCTTTGTTTCGTGTCCTTGCTGAATGCGATTAATAAACCGAAGGATCGCCTACATCATGTATAGAAGCGTTTTTTTCTCTCTCCAGAATCTGAGCGTTCATAAATTGCTTAGGTCTGTTTGTCTAAAACTGTAAGTATGTACCTGTAATTTAAATAATATGTATATACAATGCTTGCATGTATGTATATAATATTATACGTAGAAAATACAATTTCATAAAAAATAATAGTCATACTAATAAGTATTGTTATTATTAGTATAATTATATATTGATCTGTTTTTTTTTTATGGAAAATTGTGTAATCAATACATAAGTAAACCTTCTCGTAATAACACATGTACATGCATTCATTATCGTTTATTAATTTGGTATTACTTTTCTCTGTTATGGAGGTTTCACAGAGACTTCATGCACGCAGCAGACCACTGTGAGTCGATACGAAAGCTCAGTATGAGACAGCCTCAATGGACATATGAGGATTTACACGGTGGAGGGGCTGCATCAAGGCAGCAGGTTTGGAAAAGTCTGTGGCTCTAGTTTCCACCTCATGTTTCACATAAGGAGTCATTACAGGAGATCGACCGCACATGTGCACCGTTTGTGGTAAGGCCTTTGCTGCTGATTGCATACGAAGTGATTGTCTTAGGTACACAGCAGCATCTTCATGAAGTTTTGCTAAACATGAATGCTGCTTTTCTTTCACATTTCTTTATGCATCGTGCATTTTCTCGACTCTCTCATGCTCTCTATAGATAATAGAGAGAATGAGAGAGTCGAAAAAATGTACGATGCATAAAGAAATCTGAAGGAAATGTGGGACGACACTTTACGCACATGCATAAAACAACCTTTTTACAGAGTGCGGCCCATATGTTAATTGAGGCTGCCTCATACTAAGCTTTCGTATCGACGCACAGTGGTCTGCTGGGAGTAAGGAGCCCCTGTTAAACACCCATTACAGAGAAAAGAAATACTGACCTAATAAACCATAATGAATGCATGTACATCTGTTAATTACGGAATACCGTTAGTGCCATCGTGGTAACACATTAAAATCCAGAGGGCGACAATGCGATAGTGCGATAGTACGATGGCGACAATGCGATAGTACGATGGCGACAATACGACAACGCGATAGTTCGATGGCGACAATTATACCCAAGTTAACAATCATTCGTATAAAAGGTATACTTAAACTATAAATAACCATATAGGTGTCTATCCATCGCTTGTTTGGATCTTGGGTCTTAGAAAAAATTAATAAGCATTTGCATGGTTGCTGAAAATAGTTTAAACGCAAGATAATATAATCTTATTCAAGTAGCACATTGATTTACCGAAACATCACAAAAGCAACATGGCTATTAGTGTTACAACAGCTTTGTCAGGAAAAAGACCTATTTGGTGTTAAATGCACATATGACTGGTCCATGCCCCAAGTGCGCCCTTTAGATCTGTATGATAATGTAATTTCGAATCAACTGGATGCACACTGTCATTAATATAAAAATGTTCAGCATCGTTGTGTTCCTATTTTGGATCAAATTACAGACATCTTTTCCTATTAATACATCTATTTTAACTCATTACTCCATTACAATACTTCCTTTAATCAAACAATGCCAATCATTATTCTGAAACAAAAATGCACGTGTCCGAAATAAGAGACGTTTTGTTTTGTTTTGAAACAAAATTAAGTAAATAGACCAACTCAACAACAAAGTGCCTAACTCGAATTCAAGACATCAAATTAATATAAAATCACTGACACGTTTTCCATTTCTATTTCTGAGACTGAAAGACTTGCTATTTGAAACGATGTCATGTTTTAATTAAAATTTACGATGCGTTCCGTGTGCAATATTATTACGTAATTAGAATGGTTTGAAGCGCAAACGCAAACACTAACTTAATCATGAGCAAAAAAATAATTTGAATAACTGTGCGATCATGCTAGGTCTGCATGTAAGCTACTTGCACTTGTACTAATGTCGGACGACTCTTTCCGCCTAAACTGGATTTTCGCTAAGATGAGAAATCATTTAAACGAAAAATTCCATAAAAGCGGAAATTGTCGTCCCTGATTAGCCTGTGCGGATGGCAATTTACGCACAAGCATTATGCATTATGCCCAGTTTTCTCAGAACGCGACTCATAATTTTAGCGTGATTCCTCCACCCAAAATCGAGTTCAGCAGAAAACAGATTTACTTTTTTAGATGCCCTGTACCTTGATCCAGCGTGTCGCAAATGCAATTTAAAGTTGCTTGCAAGCTTCCAACATAGAAAATTTCAGATTAATATCCGCATAAAAACTAAACAGTTTTTTTTCCGGATACCGTGACCTTTATCTTGACCCAACTGGTCCCAGATAAAGTCTTAAACTAGGTAAACATGTTAGCTACCTATGCATTAAATGTCAGCACAATGTCTCCATCATAACTCAAATTATTGAGTAGACCTTTTTTTATTGTTTTAGTAACATTGATCTTGAACTTCTTCCGATAAGCCCCCAACGAACTCAAATGCTGTGCATATTAGCAATCGACACACCGAATTTCAGTGCATTACCTCCATCCGAACTTAAACTTTTCACCGGAAACTATTTCCTAGTTTAATAACAGTGACGTTTACCTGACTTGCCCTAACGCAATATTAAGCTAGGTCTCCAGCAAAGCTTGCTATATACTCGTCAAAGGTTGGTAAATACAAACAAAATAGTTAATAACCGGATACCACCATTTTGATGTTGCTCTATTTTTTAGTAACTTTGACCTTGACCTGAATGCCTCGAAATGCAATTAGTACGTAGTCTGCACGTAAGCGACCTACACACAATACCTCTATACAAACTGAATTTATTGAGCGTATGCATGTTTTCTATTTAAACAGTCACCTGACCTTTATCTGGCACGCCCAAAATACAACCCAATCTGGGTCTCTAGGCAAGACTGCTATATCCTCAGTTTTATCTCCCTACAAACTTGAGTTATTGAGCAGAAACTATTTATTTATTTTGAATACCGGTAACAAGTAACCTGGACCCGACACAAGCACAAATACAATCCCCACCTAGGTCCCCATGCGAGCTTTCTATGCCCAAAGATTCATCAAGATCGGTCAATGCAAACTAAATCAATAGACAGGAAACCACCTGTTTGACGCCGCCCAGCCGCCCACAATACCTCTATCTAATGACCAGGATTTGCAATTGGAACTCTCATTCTGGAAAAACTGCGTTTGATTTAGGTGCGTTAAGTGTCGTTACAGATAAGCCTGTGCAGTCCGCAGACGACTCTTTCCCACTTTTATGGTATTTTTCGTTAAAAGGAAGTCTCTTCTTTGCAAAAATCCAGTTAAGGTGCAAAGTGTCGTCCCTGATTATCCTGTGCGGAAGACACAGGCTAAACTGGGACGCCCATTTAAGACCATGCATTAAGCCAAGTTTTTTTCCAGTACGAGGCTCAAATAGTCAAGAAATTCGTACTGTTTAGATAACTTTTACACATAAGGTTGTGCAGCGAGCCTCCGTACCGCCCATACTATATTTAACACAATCAAATCAACAAAAATGTTGTATTCATTATTTTATTTCAAATTGTATTACAGAAAAAATATATCACTATTTATGACACACTAAGTTCATACTCTTAGACGACATGACGTCATCACTTCTTACACTTTCTCCTTTTTTCCATACAACGCCAACCCGTATGCTCCATATTGTCATAAGTACATACTTTTTCAACCCATTTAAAACACAATTATTTTATTTCGTGCATTCACAATCTTAATATATAAATGTTTTAAACTATAATATTTAGTGGAAACATCTAGCGTGAAGATACAAAATGAGAGAACCGTTATCAAACATATGTCACAAACGAGAATCTTGAACTTAGAATAAACTACTTTTTTATCTTTTAAAGTCAGTACTCAGCGGTTGGCAAACCTACAATAGTTGCTCTTGATCAGCATTTTACGCCTGCCGAATGTATAAAAAAAGACCAAGGGAGGTAACCTTTGAATCATGTTATGTCTCCACCGGTTATTTCCCCGTTTCGGAAATCACGTATTTACCACAACAGAATTTTGTTATTTTATTTTAACTTTCCTAATACATGTTAATCGCGATATTAACAATTTAAATGCGTTTCATATCGATAGCTTAATGCCAAAAAACTGGACAATGTTTTCATTGTTAAATGTATTGTAATCGTAGCATGGGGATGGATGGACTGAAATTATGTACACTTTTAGTGCATGCAATCAAAATATGTCTATAGATAAGCAAATACGTGTAACCGTTTTTTTTTCTGTAAAATAACCCATCGATTCGTTACACAATCATGTTAACAAAAATACAATACATAATAAATAAAAATCATGTCATTATCATGTCATTTATTTACCAATGCATATAACAAAATAGAGTCTGTGTGTTTTTCGAAAATATCATTATCTTATTTTCACTTTATCATAATAAAAGATCTAGTAAAACAATTGTAGCAGTGAAACACACTTTATCCTACCATACTATGCTATTTTCTATTAGAGTACGTTTAATATATTCGTATAGTACTGAGAACCTGTATCAATCCGTTAGTTCTGTGAAGTCGGGACGCTACTTCATACAACCAAGAACCTGGATCTAATTATCAGAACGCATACAATAGTCATAGTCCGTGTATCAAATACATGTTAAGCTTCCCGCATATCATGCTTTAAATATCATTACAAATCATCATAAATCATGTAAACTCGCGATTAGGACGATAATACCATTATGTGGCCGAACTTTTTTTTTCACAGAAAAAGTACAGTCCGGTTATTACTATGATACAAAAACTGAAAACGCGAGCAGCAAATATGGTTAGTCATATTTTAAAATTGAAAACAAGATGTATTGGGTGCAGAAAAATACAATATAATTATATTCTTAATGCTCGTATGTTAAATTAAATTGCCCACATATTTATACTCATACATTTACATTCAATTTAGCACAGAAATTTATACAATTACAATAGGTGAAGGCTACAAGTAATCTATTTCGCTATAAAAGTGATACGTGCACAATACCTCATGTACTCATTGGTTTTTTTTAATCGTTTCAAAAACATAGTTAGGACTGCTGTAAAACTGTACCCATACCGTGTTGTTACATTGTATCTTAACAATCATCTTACAAAATAACTATTTTAAAAATCGCTACAGCTAAACGTCCGTTCCAGTCTAGAAATCAAAGGACAACATCTGAAATTGATATGTGATCATTGAGAACACGGTTCAACATGTTATACGCACACATCGCATATGCAAATTCCATCAAAATGTAGGCGCCATATGGAAGGGCCATTACTCCCACCATGGGGTAACAGCAGCTGTTTCAAAGTCTGAAAGCAAGCACAGAAAACACGAGCAATAAAAGTCCCGATGCACCCAGTGTTGCAGCGCGTGCATTGTTTGATGAATTGTCATGACCGGAAGCGGTTCCAGCATCGACGGGTTCCGAGTTCTTGTAACCACTGTCTACGTCATTTTTGTCCTCGGTAACGTCAATTTCAATAACGGACATCGTCGTGGTCGTGGTAGGAATAGGCACGGAACAATTCATGTCGGTCCGCACGTACAGGTCCCGGTAGCCTTCCGACATGTCCCCGATCTTAAACGACTCCAAACAATATTCTTCGTTGAAGTAACTGCACAGCATCATGTCGTCGTCGACGCCATCACCATCAAAGTCCTCCTTCTCGACTGGAATGTAGTTCGCTACGAAATCGCACCTGCTCATGCACTCTATGACCCCTATAGGACCGGTCCCGAATATTTTGCACCCTACGCAGCCCTTAAACACCTCACAAGGGCTCGGGCACGTGGGGCATTCCTCGCACGTGGGCCCCGAGTATTCTCCTTCGCACGCGCATTCGCCGCACTTGCACATTCCCTGACTGTTGCATATGGCCCCGTTACTGGCTTGACAATTTTTGTCGTCACACTTGTTTGACCAAACGCTCGACATTACAAGACAGAGCACAGCGAAAATCGCGAACATTATACTTGTATTTCGATCCATTATTTTTTTATTATTTTCCACTGCAAAGCGGCTCTTATCTAGTCATCTAAATGTAATTAAATCTTTAAACAAAATTTATTAAATGAAAGTTTGTTCTTTGTCTTTATCCTCTCAAGCTTAAACAAATGCGGAGAAGAGTTCTAATATTTTATCTTCTGAGCTGAATTACTTCAGATGCACGGTAAATCCTCTCTGTGGTTTATGTATTGTCCAAGTTATTGTAAAAAAAATAAACAATTGTATCCAAGAAGAGAGATTGTCCAAAAAATCTTCTTCTGCAAGTAAAAATATACACAATATTGTACACGACACCTAAATCACGACGTTTAAACGTTTTCCCGCTTGTGATAGCTTCAGCCAGCCTCTCGTTTGAACAGTGAATAAAAACTGGCTAAGCGGCTGGCTTTAATCCGGGTTTATTGACGAAGGTATCCGAACGTGTCATAAAAATTTCACTGCGTGATAATCGCGCTTATCAGATCGCAATATGCAGTCACATGTCTTCGCGAAAATCTTTTCCACATGTGTTGGCGCAGATCATGTGTGGACGAAGATGAATTGTTGACATGCATTTCCTGCTCCAATTGTAAACTAAACAAAGATAAAAGGGTCAGAAGACCTGATGCTGGGGCAGGCACGTAGGTTAAAGCAAAAAAGTATGCCTGTGATTTAGAGACGTCGTCTGTTTTCTTAAATTAAGCCATGTGCACATCGTTTGCGGACTTTTTGGTTTCACTTGTCGCATGTGACATTAGTGTCTTTATATATGTATTTTTTTTGTTGTTGGCCTTTTTTTCATTTCCATTTAATGATTTTTTTATTCAAAATAAGCGTTACTTTCAAAATGTGTTGTTTTGCGAGCCAAAGTTGTTGTTGTGTCTAATATTGAGAGTATTAATAAATTATGTATTATTAGTATCGTCATTATTATAAGAAGTATTAATTTTTTATAAAAATCGGCGATATGCTGACGTCTGCATGCAATGCGTCTATTATCATACTTACATCTAACATCATTCGTCAAACTTTCATAATAATCATTTCATAATTAAACCATTTAAAAGTATAATCAAATTACGCATTATCGCTGCCTTATAAACCATCCTCAATTGTTATGATCTCTGGCCTTTATTTCATACGCATAAGAACAAGTTTATATCGGGGTTGATTTGCTGATAAACGACGATGATGCAAAATGTACTGATTCATTTTAAAATTCATTTTCGAATATTCAAACAAACATCAGCATATATCGGTATATGTTCATCTTACTTTAGGGACTTCCTTACAATAAGATAACAGTGTGATGTATAATTCCGTTTTCCTACAATTCGGAATATGCCGCCTCCATCATAATGATTAATGAACACTCTGAAAAGCATGACAACTTTTATTATAATTTGACCCCAAGAACAGTGCAAGACACTAACACCGCTGCGTTGCCGGGAACAAACCCCCTATCATAAAACATGGCATCTAATCTATCTTATCTTAATTGACCACACAGCGCTTATCCGCTTATCAAGTGGCTGTCTAGGGATGTCAAATTAAGGAGGAAACTGCCAAGCCAATCACGATGTCCCTATCCGAGTGGTCAGTTAAGGGTCGGATGTATTTGCTGAATCCCCGCTCTTTGTTTTCGTTATTTGTATGTTACAAGAAAATCGCTAAGTATTATTATCATTATTATCATTAGTTAGGCGACAATTGATAAAGGGACTGTAAACCACGAATGACGAAAAAAGAAAGTTTTAAAATACCGTATTTTTTTTACAATTATTATTTTATATTGATTAAAATATCACGACTTATTTTACTAATATTACTTGAAAAAAGTTCATATTTTTCATTATATTCGGTAATAAATTTCGCGATGTGAAATCAAAAGTACATCGCAAAAATAGGTGACATAACGATATACACACTATAAATAACGCAAGTAGATTGATCATTTTATATATAAAATGTATACAATTGACATCTCGCCTGGACGATGATCGCTCCGCCTATTTAATCACGTGGCCTAGCAGATAAGAAAACTAGACAAGTTAACACCAAATTGGCTTCTTTTCCTATAGAATGCATATAGATTGCGCGATATTCCGGATGATTTTTATGGACCTTTTCACATCATATAACACTTGTAAAAGGGGTTTGTGTCATTTATTTATTCTGCAAAATGCAAAAAATATTAGTTTATATCGAGGATCACCTATTTATAACGGGTTTTTCGGTACATTAAACACGCTCTCAAACGCTTGCGCGCTTACCGAAATCGAACCTGTTACTACGTGAAATGGTGGTATTAGCAATAAATTAACACTTCTACACTGGTATTTACCCATGTTATTTACGAAAATATTAACGAAACATTTTCCCGCATGTATTTGACACGAAATAGCGCTTTATAACTGGCATTTCGGTGAAGTTTTACGCGCTTTCTGACGCCGAGTGGGTACCTAAATCCCACATGTTATAACGTATAAAAGTGATATTTATAATATTAAACATTGCTTATGGAACATTTATAAATCACTATAATTGAAAGTGCAAAACAACCAAATCACTGTGGTCATTGTCTGATATAAATTAGCGTTGTATGAAGGGGATTTCGGTAAGGCTAGTTAATAAAGCTACCAGTGTCAGCGCAGGTACTGACTTCCCCCAAGTAACCGCGTTAATTGGTTATATCAGTAATAAATAACTCTTATAGAATGGCATTTATCGATACGTTCTCATTAAAATAGTATCATAAAATGGTTTTCACTTGTTTCTGACACATAACAAAACACGATTTATAACGCGGATTTCGTTAAGTTTCGCAAAATGGGTACCAATATTTCCTATTATTTTACATACACACGTGCAATAATTCATACTTAATAATGTTAATATGACATTTCCAGTTTTTGAAATAACTTAATGTTCTATAACTTTAAGGGGGATCTCGGTATTTCTACACATTGAAGCTTCCACTCGCATTTGTCAAGACCGCATTTCCGCGGTGGAAATGGTATAAATTTAATTAATCTAACTTATCTTTCTGGATACCGAATGTCCGAGTTACATAAACCATATTAACACCGTTTTAAAATATTTAATTTCCTTTTTTTTTCGAACAAAATAAACGAAACTCGTTGGAAAAAATGAGAACTAGGCATTCGATATCCAAGTGTGGATTAAAAGCGTTAATTAGTGACACCACATGTCTGCACACGTGTAGATACCGTTATTTAGATAAGATATCACGTGTCACCTTCAAATAACATGTATAATGACAATCAAGTGCATTACTTTAAGAGTAATAAAACACAGCATGCATTAGGCTTCATGCTGAGTTTTATTACTCTTAAAGTAATGCAGATGAACCTTGCTTCTATTACTCACATAATAACTGATAAAACTATATAAAAAACACCAACTATTATGTGATGATCAGATCGATAACATAAACTATTTAAATCTGCTAATATATTCGATATTAACATATTGTAATTGTCGTTGACAGTGTTGGCGTTCAGTTGTTCGTGGGTACGACCACGAGCATTTATCCATTTCTTACACTTCTCGAAATCCTTTTTCGGCTTTGGAAACGGTTTAAATGCAATGTCAACAGCTAATTTTTCTGTATGTCGATTGCCCGAGTTACACAATCCCAATTGGCACCGTTTAGCTTTAATATACGTTTTTAAAGAGGAAAACAAACAAAACTCGTTGAAAAATGTGAATATCTACATTCAGCGTGTCTAGAAAATAGCGGACAGCTCGTTGGTAACTGAAGCGCCCGATTAACCGATGGCTGATTGGTCGATCGATATTTAGATAAGGATTTGATTGACAGTTGGCGAGAAGTCAATTTACTACGCATGCACAATTTGCATTCCTGGGTTTACCACGTGGCGATGATGATCAATCTACTCGCGTTATTTATAGTTAACTGGTAGTTACCTGGTATGCATACCCAGTAAAAATAAATAAATAAAAAAAGTATAAATAAAAAGCAACTGTTTATAAGTAATTTTATATACCAGTCGTGATATTTTAATCAATTTAAACTAAGAATTGTAAAAAATATGGTATTTTAGAACTTTTCTTTTTTCGTCATTCGTGGTTTACAGTCCCTATAAACAGTTAATATAAGTAACAAATGCCCAATGTTTTCTTCAATGTCTTTGTATAGTCCGTCTTCTCTATCGCTGCTACACCTGGAGCCCGATGGCATTGATGAAGCGTATGGCGTACCTTTTTTTGTCAAAAGTCAACAAGACCTACAAGGTAAAAAGAAAAATGAACGTCGACGTACAAAATTGTACTTAGAGGTACAGTTTTTACCGACCCTTGAGTGTTAGCCAATCAGAAGATGCCTGACCGTATATAATCTGAAGGTTGAAAAGAAATTTGTCTGTATTTTTAATTATGTTGTGAACATTATTTAGTAATGATAACTGGAGGTTAAACAAAACTTTTGTTAGGACTTCTAAGATACCCTTAATATATACAATTCGTCATTGCAGTGGCATTGCATTTCACTTTTTACAAATTGTCTTAAGATTCAAATTATTTTGTTAGACAGAAATACAAATATGTTATACTAGACCGGTCTCAGCAGTTAGTAATATTTATAACTTAAAACGAATTTATAATAAATACCGTCAAGTAGATACTTTTTTTTAATTCGTTTTTTTTTTTAATTTTGATATTTTTATTCATTTCGTCCTCAATTAAAAAAGAGTTTTTAAACATTTATTACGAATAAATCTGAAGGAAAAGCGGCTCAAGAGACGAGTGTTTTGATTGGCTGTTCAGAAAATGTGTACGTCGAAGTACAAACATGTACGTCGAAGTACAATTTTGTACGTCGAAGTACTAAAAAATGTACTTCGACGTACATTTTGTACGTTGAAGAACATTTTTCTTTTTACCTAGTAGGTCTTGTTGACTTTTGACCCAAATGGTACGCCATAGAAGCGGGATGTCTACAATAGAGCCTTCACCTACAACTTATCTTGCAGGCTCGTGGGCTCCGGCAACGCATTTTCCCCCAGAGTAAGGTGGCCCCTGCATTCCTGGAGGATATGTTCAGCCGTTTGGTCGGTTTCTCAAAGGGTCTCTTTTGAAACGGCACAAGGTGGAATATCTTGTGCATGAGGTGGTTTATTATATTTCCGCAACAGTGCCTTAACGCGCTTTAGGGGTTATTAAGTACTAAAAGGCCAAACCTTTTTGATTATCTGACGATAGGGTCCAGACTAATTGATCCTCGTTCTGGGAAAAGGAAGTCTGAGCAAAAATCCAGTTTAGGCGTTTAGGCGAACTGCACAGGCTTATCTTGAACGACACTTTACGCAAATGCATTGAGTCCAGTTTTCCCATAGCGAGACTTATATTATTATGAATTTCATGGTTTTTGTTTCGTCGATAAACATTTTTTTATTTTTAAATATGGAGCAATAACAGATGATAATCGTTATTGATATTCTATAAATAGCTTCTACTTTTGATGAAGAGACCATTTTTTACGCTAACATACCTTTTAACCATCGTAGTCTAATTTTTTAGAAACTGTAAAAACCAGCAAAAGAAAAAAAGGGGACAGTAAAAAGTTATTACTTTATTATTAAATCCTTCTCAATAAAATGCTGTATTACGTTAAAATAATCAAGTCTTTATGGTTTGTAATTTAATATGTTATTACAACAACAGCAACAACAACAATTACATTTATTCAACAACAAATTATAATTAGGTTACGAAAAGCTCTAGATAAAAAGCGATAAAATGAAAGCGTGGCTTTGTGTTGCTCAGCCATTATAACAATACACGTCAATTAGGCTGTAAATGATTAAACGAACATAGATTGTTAACAGTTTTTGGATCTACGTAAACAAGCGCAAAACATCTCTTTGAACCACTTTATGGGCAGTGATTGTGTTTAATTTATATCTCTTTATCTCATGGTTTGAGTGAGTGATGATTTTTAATTTTTCTCGGTCTTAGATCTTTCCTATCAATACAGTGTCTGTTTCATTCAATTAAATATAATTGAATACGAAGATACCGGAAATAAGAATTTGCATTTCATGCTGACTAGTTCACCACCAGACTCATTTATTTTGTTGTAAATATTTATGTTTGTTAAACGGCCATCATGCCTTTTCTATCATAAATACCTTTAAGGCCGACTTAAAACAGAGAGGTCCGACTCATTTCATAGAAATTGGATCTTGAAATAAATGCTTTCATCACTTGATCGTGATGTTAGAATGAGCCAAGACACCTGCAAATTGAAGACTGCAGCATTTACATTTCTATCATAAGAAGACTTTTTTAGGAACACACTTGTATTACATTTCGTATGACTCCTTATGTTCTTCAAATTAAAAACTTACAAAATATATGAGCCGCGTTGTGGAAAAACGGACCTTACTGCATGTGCGTAATGTGTGGTCCCATATTAGCCTGTGCAGTCCGTACAGGCTTATCAGTGACGACCTTTTCCGCTTAGACTGGATTTTCGTTCAGAAGAGACTTCCTTTAAACGAAAAATACAATAATAGCGGAAAGTGTCATCTCTGATAAGCATGTGCAGACTGCACGGGTTAATCTGAGACGACACTTTACGCACATGCATTAAACCCCGTTTTCCCAGAGTAAAGGGATGTATACCAGTTCCAATAGCAGACACCCACTACCGCTGTTCCATTGTCTACCCAGATATTATTGCAACATCGGTTGAAGCAGAATAAATTAAATAAATTTTCTCAATATCTAGAAAATTATTTATGACCGTAGTTATAAACGGTGAATAGCTAAAACACTCATATTATTTCTGTTCTGCGAACAGAACGGATGTAGATTTTAGTGTTTGAGCATGGGCCAAAGTCAGTGTGTCTCTTTCAGGTCTTGCTGGCGCAAGATAGACCAAGTCGTGTACGGTGAATGTATCTAAAATTGCATACATACATATACATTGTAATCTATATAGTGAAATTTAATTTCATTTTGTCACAAATAAAATCGTAACTTATTTTAGTCCTAGAAAAAATAGAACTGGATATGTATTTATATACTGTCTCGGGCTGGATACAAATGGAAAGCACTGAAATTAACGTCCGAAGAAAAGTTGGAAACAAATAACAGATGAGGGATTTAATATTTGACGGAAACTAATGAATCAGTCTACCTTGTAACTGACACTTTCATTTTAATAAAAACCTCCAGGAACATGTGTACCTGAAAATAACGGCAATGAAACTCCGATATAGAAACCTCAACAACCTCGGGCACACAAGGTCAAATCACTGATCAGGTGGTGATATCTATCAAAAATATTTTTTAAATAGTAGCGGCTACACTGAAGTAAATATATAAAAAATATATAATAATATATATTTTATAATTAATATCAATTAAAATAAGCTCAAATTGTAATAAATATGTATACATGTACTTTTAGTTTCAATAACTAAAAACCCACCATCGCCGTTCAATTTTCGACCCAGTTATTATTGCAATAGCGTTTGTAGCTGACCTAAATCGTAACTTGAAAAAAATGACTTGATAAGATCATTAAATCCAAAGACCTATACAATAATGTATTATAGGTCTTTGTAAAATCAAATTTATTTGGCGTTGAGCAAGAGCCGTTGTAAAGATTGTGTGTGAACATATTCCAAGGTCACGGCATTCTAATGTGGCAACTTTATATTTAAAACAAAGCAAAAAAAGAAACATTTAATATTAATTTTGAGAGTTTTAAAATTGCATTTGTGTTCCATGTCGCCCTAGTAATTAAATGGAAAATAAACGAGGAGCAAGGTAGAAGAAAAATAAATCATAGTGGATTTTAAATTGACGGGCACGAGAGCCATACACATCTACAAGTCGAGGGTAGTAAAACTGAGATAAAGGAACCTTAAAAGCCTTGGACGCAGGAGATCCGACCGCCCGGCAGGTGGCGCCATCTATCAAAACGATCAGTAGCGGCAACACTGCAGTAAATATCGTTCGGACAACTGCTGAAAGTAATTAACTCCATTTGAATACCTGTCCGTCACTAAACTGTTCCAGCAGAACATACCGAGCTGAAAGAAGAACAAGAAGAGGATGATGTATGATCATGGATTTGCTTGCGAACATTTGGCATGCTTTCTTTGTGATATCTGGCCGGAGATAATGTCTGTAATACCCACCAATTGGCAAAGTACAACATCATGTCATTATTTGAATATTAGCAATTTTAATCCGTTGTGTTCCCAGGGAAACCTTGAAAACTATATGAGACCCGCTCTGGGAAAACCGGACTGATGCATGTGCGTAAACCGTCGTACCAGATTAGCCAGAGCAGTTTGCAAAGGCTAATTAGGGATGACGCTCTCCACCGCTTTTGTCGTTTAAAAGAGACTTTCTTAACGCGACAGAAATGAAGAAAAGCGGAAAGCGTCGTCCCTGATTAACCTGTTCGTCATGCACAGGTTAATCTGCTGCGAAAACTTACGCACATGCATTTAGCCCGGGTTTGCCAGAGCGCGGGTCATATCTGTTGTCATCATTTATGAACAAGAATATTAAATTACGAACTTAAACTGTTTGCAGATCCGCGAGACTATTTCAGTCTCACATAACCTGCATCGTGTTTCAACTCATTTGTAAACAATTTTTAACCAATAAAAAATTGATACGATATGGTGACCACTTTCTTCTTTTCCAGAATGCAACATTATTGTACGGACTGTACCGTATCACTACATTCTCGCATAATACACGCAACGTTTCTTGTAAAAAGAACACATTTTCACGGTAAATGTTTACAGTGGAAAACTATGCAAAAATCAAAGCGCTGAAGGCACTGAAGTGTTCGCTATTGCATAATCTGAGACGCACTTTAGTTCTGAAAATTATGTTATAGCTTTTTATATCGCAAGTTTGAAATGAACACAACCCATTCAAATTTATAAAGAGTGTGTCTTAAAGCACAGGTTGAGATGTGTGTGCACTGTTTATCCTCAAATTTATGTTAAAGAGATAACTTAGACAAAATAACAACAATATATCTCTTTTTTCCACAATTGGTTTATGCACTGGCAACCATCTTCAGAATTTTGTTTCCTTAGCTAAAAAATAACAAGCCTATAATCATGTACATGTTGTGTTATGTGTATCTAATACTGTTTTTATTTTCTTTAAATAATTGAGCAACAATGTTTTCAACATGACCGACTTTTCATGCAGCATTAAGCCCCGTTTTCCCTGAAAGCAGCCAATATGTACAGATTTCAATGATAAACTGGCAAATATAAACACTAGACTGGCCAATATCGTTGAACAAGCTCTTAAACCTTATACATGCTGTCTGCTACAGTGTAAACAGGCAGTGTTATAGGTTACATGATGCTAAAAGGAAGTGGAATTTTGGGGGTTACATGCAGTCAGTTTGCTACTAAGCACATATGATGCAGGTCCTGGTGCATACGATTTTAAAAATGCATTTGAAATGATAAGTTTTGGTATCAGTTTAAAGGTACATGTGTAAGTCACAGGGCAAACGGCCTGATTTGTGCATTTCTTTGTATGTAAGTGGTTGCCAGCCTCAATAGTAGGGCATATTGTTTGCATGCAAGATGGCCGTCTCGTGTCTGTCAAAACCGGTGCATATGTTCTAAGGTAATTATTTTGAGTTACAACACATAGAATTTTTTCTAATGCAGCTTTTTTGTAAGCTTATGAAACCACCTTTCCAGTCATGTATAGTGATATATTGTGTATACGTTCGGTCAGGGTGAAATTTGAGATCAAAGATTGCGAATTCTATATATAACGAAGAAGGAAATTATTTGGTGTCGTGTAACCTTTATCTTTACTAGCTGCAGTTGTCGTCCCTAGCGTAGTTAAGGAATGGTGATTTTCAAAACTGCCTCTCTACTTAAGCGTGAGCTAACGCTCACACTAAAAATAATAACAATCTCAGTTTATACCTGTTTTTTTGTTTAATATACATCGCTAAATATCTGCTTAAGTTGAAAGGAGATATGTTGCATTTACATTTAGAATTTATTTGAACACTATATCAGATTACCGGTGTGTAGTGAAATTAAACGTCAAAAAACAAGAACATAAAAATAAATATGATTGTCAAACTCGCGGTGTCTGACGACTCTTTTTGGGACAATACGTGTATCCTGTTGTACAAACATCGATATGAGTATACTATAGATGATGTACTGCAACACGAACGTGTGTAAACAACTAAAAACTATTTTTATTGAAATGTGTGATTTCGTAGCTTTGAATTCTATTACCTCCGGACTAATCAGCCCAACTCGTATTTGCTTGTGTTTTGTTACTTCTATTTAAGATGTGTTTTTTCTTCTCAACGAATCGGCATTCTACTTAATTGATGTTATACCCAAAAGTATGCATAGATAAAAAACAGCGAATGATCTTGTTTAAAAAGCCTTTTATAATTGATATATTATACTGGATATCGGTGTTGTATGTCACGTATTGAAGCGTCGGCGATGAACTTTAGAGAGGGCATATGGATAAATATGTACCTCGGGAAAGCAGTTATACGTTCATTCGAAACTCATATCGAGTACAACAATATAGGTGTTGCATTTTTCATTGAGAAACGTACCGGCTATAGCACTATAGTTTTTTTTATTTAAGAGTACAACAGTATGAATATTACAGTTTACATTTCGAAACATACCGATAAATTCAATAATATGTTGTTTTATGGTGGTGGTGGTGGTGGCGGTGGCAGTGGTGGTGGTATACATATGTAAACCCAAATACAATGTTTTTATGATTAGACATTTGTTT
>VMBQ01002384.1:82958-103440 GCA_007657795.1 Dreissena rostriformis
TGGACTCCCCTTAAACATCTGATTCGATTATTTAATGTACTGTACTGAGAGACTAATATTCAAGTATCTACACGCTTATCAAACATGGTGATATAAAGTGCAAACAAAGCACCAACCCAAATCCCTTATGTCAACAGCTTTGACCACTCCATCAAATAAATGCCCTGTTAAACATACAGACTCTAGATAAAACTATCTTTGATCTTTCACCATGTTGACTTATTGAACTGTACAATGAGTGCAGGGATATGTCATGTTTACTTTCTATTGATAAACTGACCCGGCAATTTGAACCAGTTTCTACATGCAAGAAATCAACCTAATGTCTATCTGTAATTAAATATAACATAATGTTTATGTTATATATGGATACATAATTAATTTATGTATTAATCTATGTTACGTTACATCAGGTTAACGCCATAGACTGATAATATGTGGCGTGTTCTGAGAAAACTATGCAATATGCGTGTGCGTAAAATGTCATCCCAGATTAGCCTGTGCTAATCAGGGACGACAATTTCCGCTGTTACGGAATTTTTCGTTTAAATGATGTCTCTTGTTAGCGAAAATCTAGTTTAGGTGGAAAGTGTCGTCCCAGATTAGCATGTGCGGACTGCACAGGCTAATTTGGAATGACACTTTACGCACATGTATTTTGTCCAGTTTTCTCAGAACACGACACATATGATGATGACTACACTCTTATGAAAACATCTTTTATAAACGGGACAATAACAAAGCCAAAATCAAGTGATCTAGAATTGCTTTCTTCAGTGATAGGTACATTTTATCGGCTCAGGGTAGGATTAAGTTTCAAGTGCCAGAAGGTTATCAAAGTGAGCATCAACAAGAACATCTGGGAACAGATTCAATGTACACATCAACTACTGAAGTATATCAAACAGCATTATAGCAAATACGTTACAGCAAGGTGCGTAACAAGTACGAAAATGAATCATTTTTTGTACTGGTTAATAAAATTAGATTCGTTCTGGGAAAACAGGGCGTAATGCATGTGTGTGAAGTGTCATTCCAGATTGGCAAGTGAAAGCCGCACTGGCTAATCAGGGACGACACTCTTCGCCTACACTGTATTTTTGTTGAGAAGATACCTCCTTTAAACGAAAAATTCCATAAAAGCGAAGAGTGTCGTCCCTGATTAGCCTGTGCGGACTGAACTGGCTAATCTGGGATGACACTTTTAGCTCATGCATTAAGCCCAGTTTTCCTAGAACGAGGCTCAAATGAGCATAGGCAGAATTTAGGTACCCTACCTTGTTTACGGAAAATGCTTTTAAAATGCCCGTTAACCAAAGGTACGGTCTATTTTCAAATCCCATACTAATCAAATGCATGGTGATGGCATTTTGATATCTTAAGAAAACTAAGTGCACGCGTACTTTGCCAGCTTCTCCCAGCGCCCCCCCGTGTGTCAGTGGGGATACGGATCTACATGCCGCCGGAGAGCCGGAAAACGGGAGGCATTGTCAGCGGGTCTCTATCAAATGCGAGTGCCTTCGTCACGCATGGCTGAACGCGATCTTGATGAGCGAATTACAGGTATCGTTGATTAGAACTGGGAATAAAAAATTAGAAAGCAACCGAAAAAGCCTTTAAGATGATGCTCATTACGATGTTGTTTTTGGTGGGGGAGTTATAGTCGCGATGATAATGATGACGCCGATGTTGCTGTCGCTGGTTATGCTTATGAGAAAAATGCTGCTGCAGATGATTATGACGATGATTACGACGATGAAAACGGCTGTTAGTTGTACATATTTGTTGCGCGACAATGTTGAGAAAATGTTGAAACTCTTTGCTTTGTTGAACATTTCAAAAGTTTAATTATCCCCCTATAAAATCAAATTGAAGACAGGTACTTCCATTTAACTGTCACGTCTAGCGAAGCACCAGATGTGAACCCTCCAATATTTCAGCCGCGGTTTATAAAACAATGAAGACAATGGAAACCATACGCCTCTGGTACAGGATGTAGCCGTGCAGTGTCAGCAGTAAATGCAAGTACCAAAAGCGCGAGAGTTGAATGTTAAAATGTTTATAACAATCATTGTTCCTGGTTCAGTAGAAAAACTTCAATCGCTAAAGTTATATTTTTTTCCGGATGTTTAAGAACGCATGGAAAATACACAATGCTCGCACGGGGACGGGAAAGACCTGCTTATTTAAAAGGTTTTCTCTCCCTGCAACAAAAACAACAACAACATAGCAACAACAGAGATCCAACAAAGTAAATAACAGACACAGACACAATAATTTCATAAAGTGTGAAATAATCAAAAAATATTTTGATTCTGTTAACGATGACAAGATATAGGATAATATTACGACTAAAGAAGTGTTACTATGCGCAACAGTTAGAACAAGCGGTCAGCGTTAAAAAGTCACAATATTTTATAACCAATATAATTCATACATATAGACTTATTGATTATCTGAATCTGAAAATAATTCTTCCAATAATTTTGGTTGGATATATCAAATAATAATACTAATTATAATTATATAATTCATTTCGCGTATACCGGTGTGTATGTTTTTAAATTGTGTACACGCAATTCATGTTGGTAATAATGTATGTTTTAAAACGTTTGTGGCGATTGCAAAATAAACAACTCATTCAACATAAGAGCTCAGCTGAAAACTTTTGATAGCAAAGGATGTAATTTCACACATCTTTCTTTCTCTGGTGTTGAAACAGGAGTTTAAGCTGTTGTTGAAATTCAACTCACTCGCATCCTAAAACTCATGTGTCAATGTTCTGTTCTGTGTCAATGGTAAACTAATCACTCTCGAAAGGGTAAGTGAAATCTAATTAAAGCCCACTCACCCGCGAAATAGAATGTACAAAAACTGTTTTCAAAACTCCACGATAGTTGATACTTTATTTATTTTTTTCGTTTCTTACCACGGTTTAACGTAAACCCAAAGGTTTTGTAATTGTTGTTAAATTCATCGTCAGACAGCCAAAACAGTGCTTCAGAACAAGTAGAACACCGATTTCTTAATAAAATTAGCTAATCGCTCTACCGACGTGTCAATAAAATTAGCTAATCGTATCAACGTCATGCCAGCTAAAGCATGAACTACTTGCATCGGTTGGTCCCGTGCGTAAACATTGACCTGTTGTATATTTGTTTCGATTGCACCGGACATTTTCGACCCGGAGTCAATTCCCACCGCCGGCGCTAGTGAGTTTGACTGATGATTCCGATACCGGACCGATGGGGTTTCCTGCTGTAACTCTATTCCCCTTAAAGCACATAGGTAATACGAAATTCAATCTTGATCAGAAAAAATAAATACCTGGGCTACGCATGCAACTAACCTGTATTTCAAAATTCGTTCCATATATTTCGCGAGTAAGTTAGTATCAGGTTAGTATTAGTAAGTTAATGCCTAGGAGTGTTTGGACACACTCCGTATCCTAACATTATGAAGACGCAGGCGCGGGAGAAAATCATAAATTTCGAGAAACACAATTTTTTTATTAGGACCTACATTTGTGTTGAGTGAAGCAGGATGGTCCCATTGGCCATCGCCCTCCAGGCGTTCGGATAGTCGGGTTACAAAGAGACGTGTCTGTTTAATATAGAATTCACCATTCATTGTAAATGATTGTCTAAAAAAACTCCATGTAAATGCGTTTGCTATTCGATTTTAATGTGTATAAGTATGTTGCCCATTAAACAAAGGATATGCACGTATGTGAGCAACTCGGTCTGGAACTCCAGCCTACTGCGGATCATCATTCTTGCATGACAGGCTAATCCAAAGACAAACAACGCGGTGTTTGCTTAGTCTGCGATTACCAGTGGTCGCTTGAGAAAGTCTGGTATTATATTTACCAACATGTGCATCCATCGGTTATTAACATTCAGTTGAGGGGAAATATTTATTATATTTATTCAAGCACGATCGCCGCAGATTTCTTATAAGTGTAAGCGGTGGTTGTTTATATTCAAAACAGCGCAGGGTAAAAAGAATTTTTATTTCGGATTGTTTAGTGATACCCATGTAAGGACTTTCATGGTTTCTCTCTTGATTGTTGTGTGCATTTTTCACATTTCCACAATTTAGTTTCTTAAATTAGAACAGTGTTGTCCATTTTTATTTGGCCTTGAACAATACGACTATTTTAACATGTGCATACTCTCACAAATATGCCAATAAACGACACAATTTAGTAAATATGTGAGAAAACGGTTGAACACAAAGAATATACACTTATTATAAGGATTTACATTTTTGATAAATACAAATAATATAAAATTTCCGAAATTCACCAATGAAAAATCGTAAAATTCATAAAAATATATATATATATATATATATATATATCTTATTCGTTGCATTTGCACTCATAGGTTTTGTCTTAACTGACCTAAATGGTTTATGTGTTTCCGAAAAAAACAAAAAAACAAGAGAAACAATCAGGTCACCAGGGTTGTTTGTTCAAGATTGCAGTTCAACTGCAAATTGTTAAATTAAATCAAAATCACGATCACACAATGAACATTCTTAATTAACTTCAACACAGTTAAGCATGATTACAAATGCATTACGTATCCGTTCTTGGTTGCTCAATATCGTGTAGGTGAACTTATTTCTCTTTTGACAGGATGTCACGTAATATCTCATTTAGAAACCATATCTAGTATGTTGAATGCAGGCCGGTGTTTCCTTATTCCCGAGTACGGGCCATTCAAAGTTACCGCATGCTACACCTCGTGCCTTAACTAACACTTACTAATAGTGCCACACATATGATGATTTGGATAGCAGAGGAATCATTCGTTTTATCTGATGTGACGTGTGTGTTATACACGTGTTGAACGTGCGATAAGAGCACGTGTTAAATCAATTGCTGTCATAATGATCGAAGAGCCCGCAAATGTCGTACTCAACCAATGCTTTTGAATAAAATGCGGACATATATTTTAACACACGTGCCTCTGTGAAAACGGGCTTAATGCATTTCCTATATTATCATGTGCAGTCCGAAGAGGCTTTTCAGTGACGAAACTTTCCGGGTTTTTTAATTGTTAGTTTTAATGATGTATCTTCTTAACGAAAATCCAGTTTAGGTGGAAAGTGTCGTCCCTGATTAGCCTGTGTGCACAGTTAACGCACATGCATTAAGCCTGGTTATGCAAGAGCGATGCTAAAATATTGTATTTAATCAGACTGCTCAAAGAGAAATAAAATATGCGAGCGAAAATCAGTAACATTCGCATTCATCCATTGGAACTTGTAGCACGATCAAATGCTACCTTTATGTTGTCAAAAAGTATCTGAAGGTCGTGGATTAATTATGATTTCACTGCAGCTATGTCCGTTCAGTTTCTCTTGCAGACTCGCAGGCTCCGGCTACGCATGTTCCCTAAGTGATTGGTGGCCCCTGCATTCCTGGAGGAAGTGTTCAGCCGTTTGGTCGGCTTCTCCACAGGTGCACTTGTGACACAGCACCAGATGGAATCTCTTCTTGTGCGAGTGGTGGTTTAGTCTGTTGTGCCATGTACGCAGTCGGAAGATGATCACATGCTCTAGTAGACTCAATATTTTTCTTATTATATGTACATATAACTATATGGGGAAAAATAACAAAAAAACAACCCTAGCCAAACCGAGAGAAAATCGAAACAAAAGTATGGAACTTTTAAGAAATGTTAATGTTTATTATTTTTAAGTTTATCATAAAAATCAATAAAATAAGATGTGACCGTGTGTACTTTGGATGTTTTTTGTGTGGGTTTATCTAATAATCCAGAGGCAATTGGGCAATATTGCAAATAAACTTTGCACCTTTGTGTAATTATTTAAAAAAAAAGATGAACGAAAATTTAAGTTATTCAAAAAAGTTGTCGTTGTTGTTTTTTTATACTAATTGTATGTCTTAACAACACAAAATTCATAATGTGGTGTGTACATTGTGTGCTGATTTATTAAGTTTTCAGTTAAATATTAAAATATTGGGTTAAACTTATATAATTCTAATGTATAATAGAACGCGATGGAATATCAACTGTTATGCTAAACACTCCGTCACACTTCAATCGCAACAATTTTATCATTTTGATTTCTCTAAAACGTCTAAAGATATCAACGTTAAATTTCATTTGGCGTTGTTTGAGCCCGTTTACTATATATCTGCAGTGAAATCATTCACACACGACGCTCTGAAACTTCTAGACAACATACATCAATAAATGTGTGGTTGGATCGTGCTGCACGTGCACATGGATATATGCGAATGTTATTGATTCTCGCTCGCATAGTTTATTTCTCTTTGAGCAGTCCGATTGAATACAATATTTGAGTTCGCTCTCGCATAACCTGGCTTAATGCATGTGCGTAAACTGCCGTCCCAGTCTCCCAGATTAGCCTGTGCGCACAGGCTAATCAGGGAAGATATTTTCCGCCTAAACCGTATTTTCGTTAAGAAGAGACTTCATTTAAACCAACATATCCAAAAGAGCGGGAAGTTTCGTCACTGGTTAGCCTCTGCGGACTGCACATGCTAATATAGTACATGCATTAAGCCCGGTTTTCACAGAGCGAGGCACGTGTGTTAAAATACATGTCCGCATTTTATTTAAAAGCATTGGTGCGGAGTACGACATTTGCAAGTTCGTCGATCGTTATGGCAGCAATTTATTAAACGCATGCTCTTATCGCACGTGCAACACATGTATAACACACAGCAGATAAAACGATTGATTCCTCTGCTGTCAAAATCATCATATTTTTTAAACTATTTGAGCTAGTAGAGACACGAGGTGTAGCATGCGGTAACTTTGAATGGCCCGTATTCGGAAATGGAGAAACACCAGCTTTCAACATACTAGATATTGAGCCTCGCTTTGTGAAAAGGGGGTTTAATGCATGTGCGTAAAGAGTAGTCCCAGTTTTGCAAGTGCAGTCCGCACAGGCGGAAAATGTCGTCCCTGATTAGCCTGTGTAGAGTGTCAACAGAAAAATGAGTTCACCTAAACGATATTGAGCAACCAGGACCGGATACGAAATGCATTTTCAATCATGCTTAACTGTGTTGGAGTTAATTAAGAAAGTTCATTGTGTGATCGTGATTTTGATTTTATTTAACAAGTTGCAGTTGAACTGAAATCTTGAACAAACGACTCTGGTGACCTAATTGTTTCTAATTTTTTTAAGATAATACATAACACAACAACAGCAACAACATTTATTAGCTCTTAAGCATACAGTTGCTTTTTAGCCAAAGGTATACTAGTACACAAGTGTGATGACATGGATGATAATAATTATGAAAATTAGGTAATAATCATGAAAATTATTTAATGGAAGAAGTTAATAAAGATGTTACTGATTCATAACATAATATATGTTCTTTTAACATCGATAATGACAGTTGTTAATAAAATAATGAGAGAAAGAGTACACTGTTCTACATAATTAGTTTCATTTTAACATTAATATAGAAAAAAAATGTATACTTGATGATTTAATTTGTTTCTAAATTGTTCCGTAAACAATTCGCATTATATATATTTGGAAAGATTAATGATTTCTTTTTTATTTTGTGTTCTCATTGACATATCAAACGTATTTAATGTTGGCCATGCTTGATAATATGACTTTAAATATGTTTTTCTAATATCTTTGATACACACATGTTGAAATAGTCGTGTTGCTCAAGTCCCAAAAATAAATTAACAATACTGACAAACCTGGATTTTTATTGAATTTTTATACCAATAAAAACCTGCTGTAGAAAACTACCTAAAATTATCAAATTCTATTTGTAACAAAAAGAAATACTGGCAATTAAAAGTTCGTCTGCTCACTTATGGTTTTTAATTTAGGTCAGTGAGTTGCTTTGCCAATGCGCTGATTAGCAAAATTTATATGAACAATATATTAAAAAATATACTTATACATTTACCACCATATGACAGTTTAACTTAAGAGATTGATGCAGTGACATTTGCGGTATTAAGCACATATTGTGAAAATTTGCACATAGCACACATAAACTTAGAGCAAACCATGAGAGTCCTCACACGGGGGTTTAAAACAGCCGAAATTAACGTCTTTTTACCCTGTGCTGTTTTGAAAAAATCGCGCGCAAACAGCACCCATCAACCATCATTAACACTTATGAGGAATCTGCGGCGATCGTGCTTGAATAAATATAATAAATATTTCCCCTCACCCGAATGTTAATAACCGCTGAAGGCATATGTTGGTAAATACAGTACCAGACTTTCTTAAGCGGCCACTGGTAATCGCAGACTAAGCAAACACCGCGTTGTTTGTCTTTGGATTAGCCTGTCATGCGAGAATGATGATCCACATTAAGCTGGAGTTTCAGACCGAGTTGCTCACATACGTGCGTATCCTTTGTTTAATGGGCAACATACTTATACAGATATCAAAACTCGAGGAAGAATATCAAGCGCATTTACATGGAGTTAAATAAAACAATCATTTACAATGAATGGTGAATTATATATTTGACAGACACGTCTCTTTGTGACCAACCGATCTTTTGGTGAGCGATAGTTAAAAAGAAATAATCTTGCTTCACTCAACACAAATGTATGTTCTAATAAAAATGTGTGTTTTTCTCGCAATTTACGAATTCCTTCCGCGCCTGCGGCTGAATAATGTTAGGAAACGGAGTGTGCCCAACACTTCTAGTAATTAACTAACTAGTACTTACCTGATACTAGCTTACTCGTGGAACGAATTGTGAATAATACAAGTAAGTTGCATGCGATTTCCAGGTATTTATTTCTGACTGATCAAAATTCAAGTTCGCTGCAGATATGTGCTTTGAGAGAAACAGGGTACCAGCAGGAGACCCCATCTGTCCGGTGTGGGAATCATCAGTCAAACTCACACGCGCCGGAGGTGGGAATCGGATCCGGGTCGACTATGTCCGGTTCACTTAATACAAATACATGAGGGCAAATGTTCAATCACGGTAACAATACAAGAAGTTCATGCTTTATCTAGCATGACGTTGATGCGATTAGCTAATTTTATTAACAAGTCAGTAGAGCGATTAGCTAATTTTATTAACAAGCCGGTAGAGCGATTATCTAATTTTATTAAAAGATCGTTGTTACACTTGTTTAAAGGCCCTACATTGCCTGTCTAAGGACGATTTTAACAAAAAATACAAAAACGTTTGCGTTTACTTTAAACAGTGAAAACAAAAAATAAAGTATCAACTTTCGTGAAGGAATTTTGAAACAGTTTACATATATTCTATTTCGCGGGTGAATGGGCTTTAATTAAATTTCACTTACCCTTTCCCGAGTGATTATTTTACCATTGACAGAGAACAGAACATTGACAAATGAGTATTAGGATTCGAGTGACTTGGTTTTCAATAACAGCTTAAACTCGTGTTTCAACACCAGAGAAAGAAAGATGTGTGAAATAACATACTTAGCTATTAAAAGTTTACAGCTGAGCGCTTATGTTGAATTTGATGTTTATGTTTCAATCGCCACAAACGTTTTAAAACATACATCATTAGCAGCATGAAATTCGTGTATACATTTTAAAAAACACACATACCGGTATAAGCGATATAAATTGCGTATACATATTATTGTTCTAATAAGATATATACAACCAAAATTATAGGAAGAAATAACTTTCAAAATAAGATTATCAAAAAGTCTACATACATGATTACGGTTATATTGGTTATGAAATAAGATTTTGCTGTTTAACGCTGACCGCTAGTTTTAACGGTTGCGCATAGCAAAAACTGCTTTTATCATAATATAATCCTATATCTAGTCATTGTGAGCATAATCAAAATAATTTTGTTTATTTGACACTTTATGAAATTATCGTGTTTGTGTGTGTGTGTGTGTTTTTTATCTCTGGTTGTTGCTATGTTGTTGTTGTTGTTGGTGTTGTTGTTGTTGCAAGGAGATCAAACCAATTACATAAGCAGGTCTTTCCCCGGCGCGTGGGAGCATGTAATAACTTAAGCGATTGAAGTTTTCTACTGAACAAGGAACAATGATTGTTATAAACATTTTAACATTCAACTCACGCGCTTTTATAACGTGCATTTCCTGCTGACACTGCACGGCTACATCCTGTACCAGAGGCGTATGGCTTCCATTGTCTTCATTGTTTTATAAACCGCGGCTGAAATATTGGAGGATTCTCATCTGGTGCTTCGCTAGACGTGACAGTTAATTGGACGTACCTGTCTTCAATTTGATTTTATAGGGGGATAATTAAACGTTTGAAATGTTAAACAAAGCAAAGAGTTTCAACATTTTCTCAATATTGTGGCGCAACAAATAGGTACAACTAACAGCCGTTTTCATCGTCGTAATCATCGTCATCATCATCAGCAATCAGCATTGTTCTCATCAGCATAACCAGCGACAGCAACATCGACGTCATCATTATCATCACGACCATCATCACCACCACCAAGAACAACATCGTCATGATCATCATCTTAAAGGCTTTTTTGGCTGCTTTCTTATTTATAATTCCGAGTTCTAATGAACGATTCCTGTAATTCGCTCATCAAGATCGTGTTCATTCATGCGTGAAGACGGCACTCGTATTTGATAGAGACCCGCTGACAATGCCTCCCGGTTTTCGGCTCCCCGGCGGCATGTAGATCCGTATCACCACTGACACACGGGGGACGCTGAGAGAAGCAGGCAAAGTACACGTGCACTTAGTTTTTTAAAGATAGCAACATGCCATCACCATGCATTTGATCAGCGCTCAAAGGGTTAATGAATGTGCGTAAAGTGTTATCCATATAAGCCTGTGTAGTCCACACAGGCTAATCAGGGACGACACTCTACGCTGTAAGCCTGTTACTGAATTGTTCGTTGAAATGAGGTCTCTTCATAACGAAAATCGAGTTTACGTTGAAAGTATCGTCCCTAATAAGCCTGTGTGGACTACACAGGATAATATGACATGGCATTTCACGCACACGCATTAAGCCCCGTTTTCACAGAACGAGGCTCATTTTATTCACCAAAACAAATAAAAAGATTCATTTTCGTACTTGTAACGCACCTTGCTGTATCGTATTCGCTCTATTGCTATTTGATATACTTCAGTAGTTGATTAATACCTTGAATCTGCTCCCAGATGTTCTTGTTGATGCTCACTTTGATAACCTTCTGGCACTTGAAACTTAATCCTTCACGGTGCCTATAAAATACAATTCTCATTTAAGTAAGTAATTCTAGTGGTTGAGCACTGTTGTTGTGCCGTTTATAAGAGATGTTTTCATAAGAGTTCACTGCTCATCCTATTATATGTCTTTGGCGTAAACAAGATGTTTGGTTTAGATTGTTCGACCTACCAGAAACAAAATGCAAAATCTAAAACATCGTGTTTGGGTTTTCAGATTTATTTTCAATTTAACCATGTTTAATGATTTTACCGGTATGTTTCGCTATTTAAACTGCAAAAGTCATATTGTTGTACTCTTTATTTTCAATTATACCGCGTATAATGATTATACCGGTATGTTTCGCCATGTTAACTGCAAAAGTCATATTGTTGTACTCTTAGTTAAATATAACAGTTATATAGAGGATATTTGTTGGATTCGGTGGGTAATCGATTTTAATTCACGAGTGATCATACAAATTAATATTTTCACGAGTGACGCAGCCACGAGTGAAAATATATGTTTTCTATGATCACGAGTGAATTAAAATCGATATTCCACCGAATCCAACAAATTTTCTTTTTATTTCATGCTTTTTTCACAGTTTATATACATTGTTAAAGAGTTTAACTTAAGAATATCGTTGGGATAATGACGTCATTTCGTCAAAATGATGACGTCATTTCACAGTAATGAGCGAAAATTATCGATAATTTTCACTGATAGTTTTCATTGTTTGAAACAGTGAAATTATCAGTTTTAATTCACTGATATTTCTCTATAAACCACCGAAAAGCATTAAATAAAATGATATTACCGCTATGATTCGCCATGTAAACTGCAACACACATATTATTCTTATCTTAATGCGTTTCGAATGGACGTAAAAACATGCAAGTATAAATGCTTTCTTTATGTACATATTTACCCATTTGCCCTCTCTTATTGTGCGCAGCCGACGCTTCAATAAGATATATACACCGCCGATATCCGGTCTACAATATGAGTCGCGCTGTGGAAAAACGGGACTTAATGCATGTGCGTAAAGTGTCGTCCCATATAAGCCTGTGCAGTCCGTACAGGATAATTAGTGACAACACTTACCGCTTTTATGAATTGGTGTCGTTTAAATGAAGTCTCGTCTAAACGACAATATTCTTTTAAACGTAAATGCCATTTAAGCGTAAAGTATCGTCCCTGATAAGCCTGTGCGGACTGCTCTAGCTAATCTGGGACGACGGTTTACGCACATGCATCAGTCCGGTTTTCCAGAGCGCGGCTCATATAGTTTTCAAGGTTTCCCTGGGGAACACAACGTATTTACATTGCTTATACTCCAATAATGACATGATGTTGTACTTTGCCAAATGGTGGGTATTACAGACATTATCTCCGGCCAGATATCACAAAGAAAGCATGCCAAATGTTCGCAAGCAAATCCATGATCATACATCATTCTCGTCTTGTTCTCATTTCAGCTCGGTATGTTCTGCTTAAACAGTTTAGTGACGGACAGGTATTCAAATGGAGTTAATTACTTTCAGTAGTTGTCCGAACGATATTTACTGCAGTGTAGCCGCTACTGATCGTTTTGATAGATGGCACCACCTGGCGGGCGGTCGGATCTCGTGAGCCCAAGGCCATTAAGGTTCCTGTATCTGAATTTCAATTCCATCGATTTCTAGATTGTAATGTCTCTCCTTTCCGTGAAAAGATAAAATCCACTGTGCATTATTTTGCTAATACATTGCTCCATGTTTAATTTTGATTTGAGCCTCGTTCTGGGAAAACCGGACTTAATGCATTTGCTTAAGTTGTCGTCCCAGATTAACCTGTTCTGTCTGTACAGGCTAATCAGGGACAACACTTTCCGTCTAGACTGAATTTTTGTTTAGAAGACACTTCCTTCAAACCAAAAATTCCATAAAATCGGAAAGTTATGTCCAATATTAGCCTGCGCGGACTTGACAGGGTAATCTAGGACGACACTTTACGCACATGCATTAAATCCAATTTTAAAAGAACGCGGTTCAAATGTGTCGTGTTCTGAGAAAACTGGGCATAATGCTTGTGCGTAAATTGTCATCCCAGATTAGCCTGTGCAGTCCGCACAGGCTAATCGGGGACGATTTTATGGAATTTTTCGTTTAAATCATGTCTCTTCTTAGCGAAAATCCAGTTAAGGCGGAAAGTTTCGTCCCGGATAAGCCTGCGCGGACTTCACAGGGTAATCTAGGACGACACTTTAGGCACATGCATTAAATCCAATTTTTAAAAGAACGCTTCTGCCTCGCTCCTTTTTTATTGTGCAGTATGACTGTGATCAAGACGAGTAGTACATGACCACTCACGTTCAGAAATTATAATTGGAATAAGTCAATTTAAAAGGGGGATTTGTGGAACTTTAATTTTAATGAATAGTTACAGTTGTTTTTGTTTTCATGGGCAAACATTAGTGTAGTTTTTCCTGGAAATCAATGAAATAAAAAAATCACCATATGGGCTGCACTGTAAACATATGCAATTTTAAAAGAATCATATATATTCTTTCATGCTCACAAAAAACACTTTAAAACGGCTCTAGCTCAAAACCAAAATTAATTTGATTTAGCCAGTCAGTTTAAGTTACGATTTAAGTCTGCTACAAACGCTATTCCGATAATATCTAGGTCGAAAATGGAACGGTGATGGTGGGTTTATAGTTATTGAAACGTAAAAGGTATACATATTTAATTTAATCTTATTTTAGTTGATATGAATTGAGAATATATTGCTATATGGTTTATATATTTACTGCAGTGTAGCCGATACTTATCGTTTTGATAGTTAGCGCCACCTGGCCAGTGATCTGACCACGTATACCGGAGGTTGTTGAGGTTCCTTTATCTCAATTTCATTGCCGCGATTTCCAGAAACAAATGTTCGCGAAGGTTTTGAATAAAATGAAAGTGTCAGTTACAAGGTAGACTGATTCATTAGTTTCCGTCAAATATAACATCCATCATCTGTTATGTTTTGCCTACTTTACTCCGGACGTTAATTTAAGTGCTTTCCATTTTGATCTAGCTCAAAACAGTCACATGACAATTTAAACAAAGAAATGTAACTAAGTTGTAAAAAGAGGTCTTCTGAAACTTTCAATTTCATCTACAGATCAAGTTGCGCGGTGATAAAATGAAATTGAATGGCACTATATAGGCTACACTTTATATGTATGGATGCAATTTTCGATACATTAATTTGTTACGAGTTGGTGCCTTATTGCGCCAGCTAGACCTGAATGAGCCCAACCTCCACCGTGACCTTGAACCACGCGGACGACCCTTTCCGCCTAAACTGGATTTTCGCTAAGAAAAACTTCATTTATACGAAATATTACCATTAAAGCGGATAGTGTCGTCCATTATTAGGCTGTGCGGTCTGCACAGGCTAGTCTGGGACGACACTATACGCACATGCATTCATCCCGATTTTCCAGAATGAGGCTAAAAAAATTTGTGAACGAGTATTTTATGTGGCGAACATACGGACTTATACGAAATGTAATACAAGGGTGTTCCTAAAAAGCCTCCTTATGATATAAAGGTTAATGTGGCAGTCTTCAATTTGCATGTGGCTTGGCTCATTCTAACATCACGATCAAGTGATGATAGTATTTATTTCAAGATCCAATTTTCTATGAAATGAGTAGGACATCTCTGTTCTATCTCGGCCTTTGGGTATTTATGAGAGAAAAGGCATGATGGTCTTTTAACAAACATAAATATTTACAACAACATAAATGAATCTGGTGGTGAACTAATCAGCATGGAATGTGAATTCTTATTTCCGGTATCTCCCCGGTATCTCCGTATTAAATTATATTTAATTGAATGAAACTCAGACTGTATTGTCTACGAAAGATATAAGACCAACCAAAAACACATGATAAAAGTTGTTTCCAAACACCTCTTAAATCCCCATGTATATTTTTATATATTCATCATCATCATCATCATCATCATCATCATCATCATCATCATCATCATCGTCATCATCATCATCATCATCATCATCCTCATCCTCATCATCATTATCATCATCATAATCATCATCATCCTCATCATCATCATCCTCATCATCCTCATCATCATCCTCATCATCATCATCATCATCATCATCGTCAACGTCATCGTCGTCGGCGTCGGCGTCGGTGTCGTCGTCGTCGTCTTCTTCGTTGTCGTACTCTTCGTTGTCGTCGTAATTAAAGATCATCATAATAATCTTCATAATAATCATCATCATCGTCAACATCATTATCAACATCAATATCATCATCATCATTAAATTTATCATCATTATCACTATAATCATCATCTGTTGATTCTGCATCTTCATCATACCCGTCATCGCTTTCGATATTATCATCATCAAAATGATCGTTTCCTTCATCGTCATCGTTATCTGATACCGTCGTCTTTCTCATCATCATTTTCGTCGTCATCAGATGTATCAACAGGTTTAAACTATAGTAGTTACCTATATAGGTTAATGAATAACTGTTTCAAAAGTTCAATTTTGTTCGATGAACAGTAGTAGTTATTCACTACGACTTCGAGAACACGGTATTCACTTTTAGCGAACAACTCAAAATCAGCACTCACTCACACGATGAGATAAAGAGACATCAATTAAACCAAACCGCTGAAAATCAAATGGTTCAAAGAGATGTTTTGCGCTTTTTGACCTTGATCCAAAAACTGTTAACAATCTCTGAACGTTTAACCATTTACAGCCAAATTGACGTTTATTGTTCTAATTGCTGTGAAACACAAAGCTACGCTTTCACTGTATCTCTTTTTATCTCAAGCTTTTCGTTACTTTAGTATTATTTTTATTTCTTGTTGAATAAATGTTGTTTTTTGTTATTGCTGTTGAGGTTTTAATGGCATACAACCCAAAAAGGCTAGGTTATTTCAACGTTATAAAGCATTTTATTAAGAAAAATGTAATAAAAAAGTAACTACTGTCCACTTTTTTCTTTTGCTGGTTTTAACAGTGTCTTTAAATTTAGCCTCCGATTGGTAAAAATGTATGTTAGCGTACAATAATGATCTTATCATCAAAAGAAGAAGCTTTTTTTTATAGAATATCAATAACGAATATCATCTATTTATACTTCATAGTTACAGTTACGGAAGTTTATCGGAGAAAACAATCATGAAACGCCTAATCAAATGAGCCTCGTGCTGGGAAAACTGGGCTTAATGCATTTGCGTAAAGTATCGTCCCGGATTAGCCTCTGCAGTCCGCACAGGCTAATCAGGGACGACACTTTCCGCCTAAACTTGATTTCTGCTAAGAAGAGGCTTCCTTTTAACGAAAAATAACATACAAGCGGAAAGTGTCGTTCGCACAGGCTATTCTGGGACGACACTTTACGCACATGTAGTAAGCCCAGTTTTGCAAGAGCGAGGCTCAAATCTCAGTGGACACGGAGGGGAATAATGCTTCGACAACGTTGGTCATCAGGCAAAATGTTTGACTTTGTTCTGAGACATTGTGAGTTTTCTCCGTATTTAAATGCTGCCTTTCAAAACGTGTCTGATAATGAATTACTTTTTATTGTAATTTTCTGCTGCTGACTGTATTTGTCATCGAATTTTGACTTCATGTGATCGATTTCATAAATTTGTGATTGCAAAAATCAATGTCAGCTGACATCGAAAATCAATTTTAAAATGGCAACTGGTGTGAGCAAACGCAACTGGTGTGAGCAAACTAATATCGATTGTTAACGTTTTCAAAAGCCAAAATCGATTTTAATCACCATAGGAATAAACATTGTGCATATACACAATCTTTTGGTTTGTTGTGCTGTCCTTTTTGACCGTTCTTTTTATAAAGGTGTGACGTTACTGCCTACTAATTAGTAAACGCTATGTTTTTGCGGACTACACTGGCTAATCTGGGGTGAATCTTTACGCACATGCATTAAGCCCAGTTTTCCCAGAACGAAGATCAATAAGTCTAGACCCCATCATCAGATAATTAAAAAGTCTTGGCCTTTTAGTACTTAATAACTCCTACAGCGCGTTAAGGCACTGTTGCGGAAATATATTAAAACTCTTTCACCTCATAATGTGGGGTAATATGTTTGGCGCTTCGCTTGGAATCCCCACAGACATGGTTTGAAGTGATCTGTAAGTGGTTCAAAGAAACACAATGAGTAAGATCGGTTAAATTGCACTTTAAATGCACTCTTGGATCTTAGCTTTTTATAACATCCGGTTCGAGACACAGACACCCTATTAGCCGTTTGTACTTTGAGAAATCTGCTGTCGGGCGGGTGAATTATTCTCACAGCGCTGTAAGTGTGCATGGGCTAAAAGTCAAATTTGTCGGACGAATAAAAGGCGTATAAGGATTACGTAACAATGAACTTTTGTCGATCCTCTTGTTATTGATATCTCAGAACACAGAATTGCATACAAATATATATGAGCCTCACTATTTGAAAAGGGATTTAACGCATGTGCGTAAAGTGTCGTTCCATATTGGCCTATGCAGCCCGCACATGCTAATCAGGGACGACACTTTCCGCCTTAACTGGATTTTTGCTGAGAAGAGACCTTCTCTAAACGAAAGATACCATTAAAGCGGAAAGTGGCGTCCCTGGTTAGCCTGTGTGGACTGTACAAGCTAATCTGGGACGACACTTTACGCACATGCATTTAACACCGTTTATACATTGTGATTGTCTGACATGTAAGGGGCTTGCTCAGACATTGACAATGTTAATAAACATGTAGTTGATTAAAGATAGAATGATAACATTATATTCAAACAAACCAACTAACACTCCGGAAAAATAAATATGTTAAACATAATTTTTATGTGTTTTTATGTATAATCAAATATCGCAAATCGATAAAATAATAAAGCTTTGGTAACACGTCTCATCGATAATTGTGTCGAGTTCTGAGAAAACTGGACAAAATGCATGTGCGAAAAGTGTCATCACAGATTAGCCTGTGCAGTCCGCACAGGCTAATCAGGGACTACACTTTCCGTCTAAACTGGATTTTCGCTAAGAAGAGACATCATTTAAACGAACAATTCCATGAAAGCGGACATTGTCATCCCTGATTAGCCTGTGCGGTCTGCACAGGCTAATCTGGGATGACAATTTACGCACAAGCATTATGCCCAGTTTTCTCAGAACGACACAATTTTGGAAAATATGTTATCACGACCATATCGATTAAAATACCCTAAAATGCTCATAAACCAGCATTTCCAAATGGTTGTGACTAAGATTAAGCAAGCAAAGGTCCCGGGGTTGAATCGCAGTAAAGGCAAAGATTTTAAATACATTTTGTGATTGCTTTAATAATTATTTGAAAATACTCCAAATACTACAGTTTTGTCCGTAAGAACATTTACTGACATCGGTTTAAGATACAAAAAATATGTAAACAAGTTTTAAATTAAAACGATCTACGTTTTTTATTTACTCAGTATATATAATTACTCTTTGCAACGTTATTGCACAATAAGAAAGTAAGTTTGTTCTTCTCACGTGACATACGAAAATTGTTTATTTTTTAAGCAGAAAAGCTGGAGCGCTTCGACTAACATACATGTACACCGTACACAGGCCCATAGTCTTCATTGCGTGATGACATTCTCGAAAAAGTCTAGTGATTTTACCGTTACCATTAGTCATTTTTTAAATATCTGGTGTTCTACCATAACACCAGTAAATCGATATACATTCAAACTATAATTATTTAACACTAAACATGAAGCGTAGGCTTTTTTGGAATTGAAATAGTATTCTTACATAGAGGCACGGTATAAAATATTATTCACATTAAATACTCGTGAATTAAAAGGGTTGCAAGAAAAATAATAAGGAAAAGCATGACGTCACTTCCGCTTAATGGCGGCGAACCAGAAATCCCAATGAACTGCAAAAGTTCAGACATCAAATCGACAGTTTCCGTTTTTGGCTTGCCTGTCTCTGGTTTCAAGAACAACGCGGGATTGGCCTGGAGGACCACTGCAGCTTCGTGGATAAGATTCGTACGTTTGCACGTGTCCGTCTTCTTATCAACGTCATATCCTTTCGGGCATGTGCAGATGTACGAACCGACGGAGTTCATACAGACGCGGTCTTTCGGACAGTCGAAACTGTTCTCGTAACACTCGTCCGTGTCCACGCACATTTGGAACTGGTTGTTCCAGTGGAACCCCTTCCGGGACGACGCGCAGTTGCAGACGATTGGAAATTTATTCTTTATTATGTCGTCGAATCTCACGCCCTTATTCTCCCAGCTACACGAACTGTTCCTAAGATTAAAACATGGATTTCCTCTCACTTTGAAGTCAGCTCTTGTGAAATTACCCCCGTCCATTCGGCCATAACACGGGTCAGGACAAAACCAGAGTCTGGGGCAAAGTGTTGGGTCCTTCAGCCAGTCTTTTTCTCTAATATCATTGATTATTGGTTTCTTACGCTTTATAGATCTCAACGAAGACTCTCGAATTGCCTTAGGAACGTCCTCAACAATGTTTAAGCGATCCAAGCACGACACTTTAGCATTTTTGTAACTTATTTTGCCGTTAAGTGTATGGAAGCACATGTAATACATCGCAGTTTGTCGAAATCTAAACATGTCATATGAGCTCTCGAATGGTTTGAACAGCGGATCGGAAATACCCCAATCCTGTTCTGACGAGTCCTGTTTCATATGTTGGAAAGTCCCGGATTTCTTAGCGACATCAGCGATCTTCAAAATACACTGTTCATGGTTTAACAGGCATTCCTTTTCAAGGTCTGGATGGAGCTCTCTTAAAGGCGGAGATGGAAATTTCCTGTAGAACGTTTGATCCTCCGGTGTTATGTCCCCAGCCTGGTACCTGTAATCGACTCCGAAATATTTATGCGCCGCTAAGTATGTGCCAACCAACCACAAGTTAAAATCGTTAACGTCACCTATCAAATTTTCCATATCCTTATACGTCGGGTAATTCCACCTTTTATCTTTACCTTGCGGTGACGTACCGGTAAATAAACTCAAAATCATGAGTGCCACAACGACACGGCTTCCAGACACAGACGCCATCTTGCTTTACAACGTGAAGACTTTCGAAAAATGTCGTCATATTTTACGTCAGATATTACGTCATGTATAAAGCACCTGTCCACATTCATTCATTCATGCATGTATGCTATTGCATTTATTTATTTAATTATTTATTTATTTATTTGTTTATTTATTTATTTTTTTATTTATTTATTTATTTATTTAT
>VMBQ01002384.1:103505-133082 GCA_007657795.1 Dreissena rostriformis
ATTCATTCATTCATATATTCATTCATTCAGACATTCATTCATGCATTCATTTATTCGTTTATTTATTCGTTTATTTATTTATTTATTTATTTATTTATTTATTTATTTATTTATTTATTTATTTATTTATTTATTTATTTATTTATTCATTCATTCAATCATTCATTCATTCATTCAATCAATCATTCATTCATTCATTCATTCATTCATTCATTCATTCATTCATTCATTCATTCATTCATTCATTCATTGATAAATTCAATCACTCACTCACTCACTCACTCATTCATTCATTCATTCATTCATTCATTCATTCATGTATTTATTTATTTATTATTTTATGTTTATTTTCATTTAAAAACACTTCTCACTAAGACTGTTGAAGGCAAACTTTCATATTTTGATTTCTGGAGTAATGATAAAAAGAATTTTAGATTTCCTGTAAAAAAATGTCGAATTAAAAAGGTTGTTAGTCTTATGATATCTGGTTTTAATTAAAATACGACATGGAATTAACGTTTGCGTTTAAAAAAGGCGTTCAAAAACATTAAAGCACTATTCGTGGACACCATAAAATCTTTATGTCGAGTTTACATCTGCAATATAAATACCATTCGTATAAATGAAAATTATTAATAATTAAGCGAAAAAAATAATATTCTAAACAAAGAATATTGCCGTATGAAGTATTTCATTGTTTTACATTTTTGACTGATGTATACCTGACCAGAAAGCGTGCTCCTTTTTTATGATACATTAAACACTGAGCGATATAAAAAAATCAATGTAGAATCAAATTGCAACAAGCATCAAATCTCATGTTCCGTAGCGTTATGGGGGTATTGACGTAAATTAAGTTAACCAAGCGTACACTATCACGCGTGATTTCTGTTTAGATTGAACATGTATTATTTACGCACGCCGGGAGTAAATTTGAGAAGCGAAACTCAATTTATGTCAAAAGGTACGCCATAACATAGTGAACATGTGCACGCTATACTCCTTTGAATGACAGTAATTCTGTATTTAAAACATAATGTAGATTCTATAGAATGTTTGTAACGAAATAATTAATTAAAGCACACCAGCTTGTCAAGTTGTATGAAAGAATAGTGCTTGACTTGAGTTGACGAGGGTTTCTACGCGAATGTATATGATCTGCGCTCTGGGAAAATGGAGCTTAATGGAATAAAGTATCGTCTCACATTTGCCTGTGAAGTGCGCACATTCCAATCAGGAACGACACTTTCCGAACTTGCAATAAGCCCAGTTTTCCCACAGCGATGCTCATTAACCCTTTGCATGCTGGGAAATTTGTCATCTGCTAAAATGTCGTCTGCTAAATTTCTAAAATTAGCATTTTCTTTGATTTTTTTTTAAAGAATACTATCAGAATAGCAAACAGTTTGGATCCTGATGAGACGCCACGTTCTGTGGCTCCAAAGTCATCTGGATCCAAACTGTTTGCAAAGGCCTTCAAAATCCGGTTCCAGCGCTCAAAGGGTTAAAGGCTGTGAGTCAACAGTGTAGTGGAGAATACCCCGTTTATGCTGATTATATTGAACAAATTTTCCGATTATTTATCGAGGCTTACAAAACCTGAAACTTGAGCCTTAGTTAAAAAAAAAATCAATTTCTAGATTTGTAACATCTTTCGGTGTTAGCATTTTTTGTTGTACTTAAAAAAAAATCCCCTTTAACACGATTCACTTGTTTGACAGTCCGTTTTGTTTAAAGACCGCTCTGTCTTATTATTGAGTTAAGTCCCTTCTCAACTTTTGTAAGTTAGCGCGGGAACAGCAGTCACAAAAACTGATTCACTGTTTGCACGTAATTTGAAGCTCCATACCGTTAGATACTATGGTACAGATACCTGTAAAATTGTAAGTCCGTCGATTAATCGTTCATTTGTTATGTGATAAAGCTTCGACTTCATGACAACGACTGTGCTAGCTTCGGTTTATTGAGGCTTCGTCCCACTGCAGTTTCGTTCCACTAGCACTGAGTGATATCTGTGTAGTCTGTAGAAAAGTGTTGGTGGTTTCGTCTCAGTAGTAATATATACCATCCACTGTTTGGATGTAAACAATATTTGAAAACTTAGCACCTTCGATTGTCACCTCAGTGCAATGTAAACACAACAAGATAATTGAGTTGTTTACTAATTGGCTATTAATTTAAAGGCCTTTGTCGCTTATTAATTTGTTAGTCCACATAAACGGACTCCCTGAGAGCCTATGATAATTTTTCTTTGACGGCTCTGGGAGTCCATATGCACCCCTTCAAAAACATGGGTGCAAAATTTAATCAACAATGCAAGGGTTAAGGTAGTCCATATAAACAGACTCCCTGAGAGCCTTCAATAATTTTTGCAATGACGGCTCTGGGAATCCATATGCACCCCTTCATTAACATGGGTGCAAAATTTAATCAACAATGCAAGGGTTAAGGAACACAGGTGTTGGGCGCGTGGCCAAGTCACTTTAACACTCTCAATTTGTCATAAAACAACATTTTTTAAATAAAAAAAAATCTGATATAATATATATATATACAAGGTAGGTATCTCTTGAAACAGAAAAATCACCTCCATCAACATTTTAAGCGATTAATTGACTAAATGGCGGTTGATTTTCATAAACTATGTACCATTTTGTTGGGAAAAGTTGCCTCGTGACGAAAAATGACCACAAACGGCTACTTGCCAACATAAACTACAAGAAAACACTTGTCGAACTCGTTGAAATGCTAGGTCGGGGATCGACAGACCGATGTTCAGTGCCGATTTTGACTAGTGTAAAACTATCAAAATACCACAGCTACCGAACATAATCCGCAAAAGTACAATAAACAAATACGAGTTTATCAACTTACAACACAGATTCGTCCTGTTGTCTGCGTTCTCACGTCGAAATCGTTGTAAATCGGGAATTGTTTATCAGCAATTTCGAGTCCAGCTCCATGTCGATCAGACGCTTACATGGTAAATACGGTTCCCAGTTTCATTTATTTGATAATACCTTCGGTAACTTTGAGGCATGGAACCAATCGCGTAATGTGTAATGTGTAATTGCAAGATGATCATCGTACACGGTTGAAATAAACATTCAAACATAACGATTATATGAGTGTTTGGTGTGAACAAAAAGACAAGTCTGTGTTTTAAGTTGATAACTTTGATCGATTATTTCATAGTGATAACCAGATCAATATCCTGATGGGAATAAACCAGCTCTCCAATGCCGATATTTTCTGGTCGACCGATCCCTTCATCAACAATGTTGGAATCACCAACACCATGACATGCAACAGGTTCCAGAAGTTGGTGCAGTACTTCCATGTTGCAGACAGGTCAACTGAGCCAGGATATGACAAACTCTTCAAGGTGCGACCTGTCATGGAATGCGTCAGCCGGACATTCCAGGACATCTACACGCTCAACAAGGAGGTCTCCGTTGACAAGGCCATGATTGCGTTCACCGGCCACCTCAGCTTTAGACAGTAAATGCCCGCCAAGCCGATCAAGAGGGGAATCAAGGTGTGGATGCTTTACGATGCCAAGACAGCCTTCCTTGATCGTTCTGATGTATACCTGGGGCGACAGAACAACCAGACAGAACACGGACTTGGCCACAACGTTGTAATGAGGCTAGTGGACCACATCTACCACTCCTTCCGTTGGGTGTTCTTCGACAACTTCTTGAAAGGTATACCTCTCATGAAGCAACTCCTGGAGAAGGGCCTCTTTGCTGCGGGACTGTCAGGGTCAACAGGAAGGGATTCCCGAGCCAGTTGAAGAAACCAGCAGAGGTACGACAGCGCGGAGACTTCAAGATCATGCAGATGGGCGACACCAACCTGACTGCAACTGTGTGGAAGGACAAGCGACTTGTGCATCACTTGTCCACCTTGAGCGACCCTACCCTCATTTTACCTGCACAACGTCCTGCAGCTACAGTTGCCACACAGTGTCAACGTCTACAACATGTATATGGGTGGTGTCGACCTGCATGACCAGTACCGCGCAAAGTATGAAATTGGGCGCTGTTCCAAGAAGTACTGGCGATACCTCTTCTGGTTTCTTCTGAACTGTTGCATTGTGAATGCCTTCATCCTCTACAAACTGACGTCCCGCAGGAGAATCGGCAAGAAGCGGTTCACCCAACTTGATTTCCGCCTGGAACTTGCCCAGGAACTGGCTGGCAGGTTCTGTAAAAGAAAACGGGCAACACCGGAAGGCAAAGGGAGAGATGTCCCGACTCTCCGACAAGACAAAGACCTGCAAGTACCACAACCAAAACCTGAAGCAGCGGAAGGAGACGAAGTTCAGGTGTGCTACTTGCGGTGTCCACCTCTGTCATGATGGTTGCTTCGCCAGATATCACAACCTGTGATGACTGATGAGTAATGACTTTACTTGTAATGACACTTTTTAATTTTGTTTTTCAAAAAAGTGTCATGATATCAAGTAAAAGTTATCATGGACATTGTTGCTAAGGAAAGGACATTGTTTAGGACATTGCTACTGTATATGTTGCAACTATATTTTAAGTATTCAGATTATTATATTTTTTAAACTTAGAAGTAAATAATTTATTTAATATTTTAAATTTTATAAGCCATGAATTATAAAAATTGATTATTTAATTTCATTTGTCGTGAAGCATTATAATTAAAAAAAAGTCAATAAGTTATAAAAACACTTCTAACTTTTGTCAACAGAAGTCTCATGTTTACAAATTATAATTTATTGCAACTTATAAATGTTAGCTTGTGTAAATACTGTTATTGTGTTATGTAAATATATATGTTTATTTATTGTTATGTACATATATATGTTATGTAAATATATATGTTTTTTTTATTATAAAATGTGTAATATGAATATGCATTGAAATCATGTGTATTTGTTAAGTAAACACTGAATAAATTCTGTTATATATGAAAAAAGTATGTCTTCTTTGTTTGTTAAAACATTTCTTATGTGTTGTTTAGAATACAGACTTAAAATTTATATGGTTGGAAGGAGAATTTATTACTCTACAATCATTACATTTACACAAATGATGTGAAATGAAAGGAACTAAGTGAAAATTAAGCTTAAACAAGACAGGCGTAATAGTTGAGATTTTTTCCAATATTTTTCCAATAAACATATGGAGATGGTGTAGTCAATCTTGTCATCCTTATATGGAGTTACTGTTATCAGAACAGCATGACTGGTATTGGACTGGAGTGGCAAATCAGATTAGGGGTCTATCAGGGAAAGGGTTAACCTATAATTTATTTTAAACGACTTTTGCTCTAAAATGGTAATAGCGATTTTTACACGCCCCTGGGGCTATCGATCATGCAATTTTACCACAGGATGTGTTTATTTTGTATTTTGGCTGAATTGCAATCTTTTAACACAGTTTGAAGTTACTTCTTTCTGAAGATGATTACAGCCATACTAGAGATACTTTGAAAGTGTGAGTTTGAAGTTGTTTTTGATGATGATGATGATTATGTCAAGTAACATGAACTGTTTCATTTGAATCTTATTTGACCTTTCTATCCAATATACATTGTATGACAGGAGCTGTTATTGGAATCTCTCCATTTGATCTATAAACAATTCACAAGTGACGTATTGAACTCCTCTTTTGCGGGAGAGACCACCCACAACTGGCTAACTAGGTTGTTCCAGTAGATTTGTCCCCCATAAATTAAGCTTGATTGGTCAATGTCAGATCGGGTACTACTTAAATGTACCCGGTACTGAGTATCTTACGTATATTTAAATGTACCTTGGGTATGCTAAATATACTTAAACGTACCTGGAAAATTTAGACTGTACCTGAGTTCAATTACCGTCCAAAATCCGATGTCGTAAAACACGCTACTGAATACGAAACAATATTCTCTTTGAACAAAACCTGCCTCAACATGCTTTTTTGAGTATTTGTTTCGATAGTATAGAAGCCATTTTACCAAATATTGACATGAATATGAACATAATTAATTTGAAAAAAATTAGCCGACAAAGACCGATTAAGCGTTAGAATTCCCGGATACGTTTAAGTATATTTTCCGTACCCGGGGTACATTTAAGTAAACAAAAGAGTACCCGGGGTACATTTAAGTTGTACCCAAACCAACAATGACCAATGGAGCATAAATTAATCTATGGTACATTGTATATAGTACTTTTATTCTTCTGAACTCCACCTTCTTAGAATTGTTTAGCTGCTTCAGGTCTCAGGTGAGTGTCTTAGGGCCCATGGTCCTCTTGTTTCTACGGTGTTGTCAATTGTTGTTTACTGATGGTCCTCTTGTTTCAACGGTGTTGTCAATTGTTGTTTACTGATGGTCCTCCTGTTTCTACGGTGTTGTCAATTGTTGTTTACTGATGGTCCTTCTGTTTCAACGGTGTTGTCAATTGTTGTTTACTGATGGTCCTCCTGTTTCAACGGTGTTGTCAATTGTTGTTTACTGATGGTCCTCCTGTTTCAACGGTGTTGTCAACTGTTGTTTACTGATGGTCCTCCTGTTCCAACAGTGTTGTCAATTGTTGTTTACTGATGGTCCTCCTGTTTCAACGGTGTTGTCAATTGTTGTTTGCTGATGGTCCTCCTGTTTCAACGGTGTTGTCAATTGTTGTTTACTGTTTCACATGGATTGTTGTGGTCAGCTTCAAATCGCAACAGGCGACATTCAATATGGCATATACCAAATTCAAGAAAAAGTAAAATAGATAATTGACAGAACTTAACAATTACATGACAAAAGAAATCAACTTCTTTGAAATAGGCTCCTTGATTTACTAGGATGTCCTACAGGATAAAAATGTAATTGGTGTTTTAATGTTATCCTTACATCCTATAGTAGTGATTTGCTGTTATCACCAATAGGACAAAATACTGAAAATGTTGTGTTGTGTTGGTTTTTTCTGGGTGATAATAATTATATTTGCTGCCAACATAACATTTGAATGCGTTACTAATAATTCTGAATTGCAAGGAATCTCTTATGAAACATTAATAAAGCAGATTGAGTTACCATAATGTGTAGCAAAATTAATACTGATATAACCCGGAATATTGAAACTTAAGTTGACCAAACACATGAAAATAAAGGAAACATTGTTCACTATTTTCATAAAAATTGTTATCAAAATGTGATGGAATGTAGCCTCGCGGTAGGAAAACTTGGCTTAATGCATGTGCGTAAAGAGTCATCCAAGATAAAAAAAAAGCCAGATTAGCCTGTGCAATCTGCACAGGCTAATAAGAAAGGACACTTTCCACCGAAACTGGATTTTTGTTAAGAAGAGTAATCCTTTTAAACAAAAATTCCATAAAAGCTGAAAGTGTTGTCCCTGATAAGCCTGTGCGGACTGCACAGGCTATTCTGGGACGACACTAAACGCACATGCATTGAGCCCAGTTTTCCCAGAACACAGCTCTGATGTATTTCCAGGGCCAGTGAGAAGGGAGGATGCCAGGAGTGGGCCATGATAGAACTGCAGGGAACCCTGGAGACACGCAACCCCGTACCCTTCAGTGGGAGATTCATAGGAGATCTACACTTCACACACAAGGTATTGTACCCTTCAGTGGGAGATTCATTGGAGACCTGCACTTCACACATAAGGTATTGTACCCTTCAGTGGGAGATTCATTGGAGACCTGCTCTTCACACATAAGGTATTGTACCCTTCAGTGGGAGATTCATTGGAGACCTACACTTCACACACAAGGTTTTGTACCCTTCAGTGGGAGATGCATTGGAGACCTACACTTCACACACAATGTATTGTACCCTTCAGTGGGAGATTCATTGGAGACCTACACTTCACACACAAGGTATTGTATCCTTCATTGGGAGATTCATTGGAGACCTACACTTCACACACAAGGTATTGTACCCTTCAGTGGGAGATTCATTGGAGACCTACACTTCACACACAAGGTNAATAATGCGCCTTAATTTAAGTAAAGCTTTATCTTCTTTCGTTCAAATTATTTGCAGAGGTGAGACCGGCAGTTATTTTTCATTCTTAATGTATAGTTTCATATAGTCATTAATATGCCGCCAGTTTATTCGAGCTCAATTGCTGCTATAACTCGAGTTGCAGTGAATGTCCGTGGGTCTAACAGCCCGCGCAAGTCCAAACGGTAACATCATTAAAAGTTCCTCATATAATTTGAAAATAACTTCCATATTTATTTACCTTCTATAAAGTCACATACAGTTTTATTTTAGTTCAGTATTGCCAGTAGCTTCCGCAACCTGTCATACACATTGGCTGATAACGTTAGAACATTTAGTAAAACATTAAAACAACATTAGGTTACCTGTGTTTTACAACTCCCAAATGTTTTTCACAATTGTATTTTTGATAGCTTCGTTTGACATACTAAAGAACCATATACTGCTTGGTTTATAGTTATGTTTTTGAATTACAATAGTTAAAGTTAACAAATATAGATACATTATCGTTGGTAATTGTGTTATTTCAGACATGTCTGAAATGATGTACGGAAAGTCAATATGAAGAGTCGCGTTGGCGCTGTGAAATTGTTTGATTGATTCTAGTTAAAAAATAAAATAACACATAAATGCATAACATATATGGCAGTTTACTGTAAAACACAATTAGAGGTACGAGAAAATGATAAACGACTGACTTTTGACGTGAGAAACTGGTAAGTGCGCGGGATATCTTCACCATGCTTGTCTTTTATTTCATTATTATCCCCACGCTTTTCAAACGTGGGGATTATGTGGTTATCTCCGCCGTCCGTCCGTCCTGGCCACTAACTCCTCCTACACTATAAGCACTAAACCTTGAAACTAAAACACATGGTAGCTATGAGCATATGTGCGACAGTGCACTATTTTGAATTTTGATCAAACCCCTGGGTCAAAAGTTATGGGGGTTGGGGTGGGGCCCGGTCAGAGATTTTCACTCATTTTACTAACAACATGCTTGCCGTCCGTCTTAGCCACTATATTCTCCTACACTTTTAGCACTAGAATCTTTAAACTTACACACATGGTAGCTATGAGCATATTTACGACAGTGCACTATTTTGAATTTTGATCTGACCCCTTGGTCAAAAGTTATGGGGTTTGGGGTGGGGCCGGGTCAAAGATTTTCACTCATTTTGTTAGGTTATTTTACATTAACTTCTTTATTTCTACACCGATCTACTTCAAATTGATACTAAACATCTCTTATGATAATACGGTCAATCTCAACTCTGCATGGCCCCATTACCAACTCGGGGCGCCCTGTCCACATACACTACGCCCTGCGTAATTTTTGTTTTAACATAACTTGTTAATTTATTCACCAAATGACTTCAAATTAATACTGAACATCTCTTATGACAACATGGTCTATCTCGATCATCCATGTCCACAATACCCACCCGAGGGCCCCGCCAACATAGGCCACAACCATCAAAATTGCATTTTACCTTAACTTCTTCATTTCTACACCGATTCACTTCTTATTGATACTGCACTTATCTTATGACAATACGGTAAATCTTAACTATGCATGGCCCCATAACCAGCCCTGGGGCGCCCCGTCCAAATAGACCACGCCCACCCAACATTTTTTTAACATAACAACATGCGGCGTTGGGATACGCGTCGGCCGCGGCCGCGCCATTTCTAGTTTAGTAAGTGTTCACACTTCGATTATGTTAGAGGTGTGTGTGCGTATGCGCACGCGTGCGTGCGCATGCGCGTGCGTGCGCGTGCGCGCGCGCATGTGTGTGTGTGTATTTTTAAGTTTATGATGTCCTTACGAGCCTGAGGCTGCATTATGTGTGGAACCGGAGTGTGTCCCAGCACTCCTATCCAATTAGCTTACAAGACTCACGAAAGTTTGGACGAATTTTGAAAATAGCTGAAATTGCCAGCTATGTAGTTGTTACGTAAAGATTTTCAGGTTTGAGGTGGTCTTGTTTTGTGGGGGAAGCGGGAATACCCGGAGGAAACCCCACATTCCCGGTATGGTGACCACCAACCAAACTCACATGCTGCAAGGAACGGGGATTGAATTCGAGTCGCTTAGGTGGGAAACGAGTGTACCAACCACTGCGCTAGCCGGACAGTGAGACTTTATACAGCTGAACTTCGTTATATCGAACTCGTTTACTTTAAAATCCGGATATGTCGAAGTGAACAACTATTTTCAACTTGACCCGTTCTTATTTACTATCAAATACATAATACTATATGTTCATCTCGACGTCTAAACTCCATGTTTCGCTTACGTCGAAGAAGTTTTCGGACCCAAAAGTGTTTTTAACTCAAATGTTGCATTTTTATAACTACTCGGTAATATGTGTTAATGTTTGGCTGGCTGGAGCTCATTATAAATACATGATAGCTTCTTAGGTCTAATACCCAACACTCTGGCACATCACGTGCATCAATTCTGCTATGTCATTTCAAAATCAATCCATGTTGGACAATGTTATGCTTTAGAAAAATGCTTGTAAACACACATGTTTTGAACGAATACAAATTGTAATAATCATTCGCAAATTTCGAACACAATGTGGGTACATTATACAAATTATTGATAGTTATTTTTATTTTATTTTTTTCGCTGAAGGTTTCTCCCCGCCTTGTATTAAGTCATGCCATAACTTTGTTTAAAGATTGTCCTGATAATAGTAAGCCCGTATGAGAATAAAAGCACTTATTTGTGCACACACATATGCGAGGAACGCTTTTGATTTAAGAGAGCAGTGTCGAAATTCGAGTATTGTCGATTTTACTTCAAGTTTTGCAATTTAATTCAATTTAAGAAGAATATTAAAAAGGACTGATGTTTATAAGGCACTGTATTTTGTTGAAACCTATTTATTCAAATTAGGTACAATACGAATTGGTTTACATGCTACGCGACGGTGTATTAAACTACAACGTTCTTACTCGTTCAAGTATGTCATTTCACGCAAATTGCGTCGGTTTGAACATGGAAACGCTGGAATGTAATACATGAAAGAAACGATCGATACTCAAACAGGAAGCGACTGATAGCACAATCAAATAGGTGCGACGAAAAAGAGATAACGTACAAGCGAAACGAGTGTGACAAGTAACCGTGCTTGAAACATTTTTTATTTGAACAATGAATGTTATGGTTGTATTAAAACGTATGTCCACATATTGACAAATAAGATGGGTTTTGACAACGTTATGATGAAGACAACAACATCCACACCAAGATATTGGGAGCAAACACCTTGAATTCGGTATGTAAATCGATACCTATTTATGCTTTTGTTGTGATTTTATTTTGTTGTATGTTGTAACTGAGCATTGAGTCTTGTTGATCTTAAACTCATTTGTGTCAATTCATTTTGATGAGTTTGCAATTATGAGTGATAGTGTGATTGTTTTATTATTCGCAAACAATTGTTAAATTATTATGCAAGCAATTCCATACTGTCACTCTTTAAAAGTCTATTTTTATTGCAAAATTTTACCAGAAAATTAGACAGTTTTCCAGATTGCACAATGAAAAATAAGTTGTCTATAGCACTAGTAAATCGAAAAATGACTTGACATAAACACGATAAATTGTTTGCAAAAAAACGTTTAAAAATAAGATATAATTTACTATCGTAGAAGTGTGTTTATCAGACGTCAGCGCGTCATTTATTTTATATCATTTATTTTATCATTTTTGCCGAGATTGTAGGTCCCCATGTTCTGGTAAATTTCCTTCAGCAAACTCGTAAGGTCGGTCAGCTTTCTTAAGACGTGATCTCTCAGGAGTATAGGAAAAAATTCTCTGGAAATTCAGATAAAACTATAATGTATTGCAATAAATCAAATGTTCATCGTGAAAACGTTATATGAATTATTACATGTTTAGAGCTGGCAGATTTGTATAAGTTTTTAAGGGATAGTCGTTAAAATTAAATTACCCAGTGTATTGTATAGAAAATATAGGGCTTATCAGGCGAATCACAGCTAGTGATGTTTGTTAATAGTTATATTCGATCATTTCTTTGTTAATATTTTAAAATGACTTGAAAAGGTATTGTTATGAGCAGCATGTAATGTATGGGTTTTATATGGTTAAAAAGGATATTTGTTTTGTACAAAATATATTATAAAGTTCGCTATTTGCCCAATTTTCGAGCGACCATTATTCAGGAAAAAGTATGTAACTTTTTAAAACAGAGACTTTCTTGAGCCGGCTTGGCATTTATATTCCTAAATCATATTAAGGTCTCACCTTTTGTATATCAAACCTTAGAGAATGAATAATAGCAACAATGTAATTACATACTTAGCGATTGGATGTTTCAAATCTAAGCAGGCTACGCTCGTGCGATATTTAACGGAGTCACTTGCTTCTTCCGCGACAGAGTGTTTGGTGATCGTGTGTAGACTATCGCCATTTTTTTATCTCGTTAAACATTCACTTTTTTTCGTTTGATTGACATGTTGAAAGTTTAAGTTAAACTATAATGTAAACAATTATAAATCATAACCGTTTTCAAAATGGCGTTCGAAACTGTTATCTCGTATTGGTCGACCTGACCGTGAATCATGATACAGTCGATTGATGTAAAGCGGATTTTAGTGAGTAACGGAGAGTTAGAATTTTTTTGCAAAATACTTTTATTTATGTTAAGATTTATAGTTTTCTATTAATTGAATTCAAAAAGGCTATCATTGTTAAGTCGATTCATGTTTGTGTTGACGTGTGTCAATGTTTACAACTGTTTCTTTTTTTTCGAAAGCAAAACAAGGTCAAGTTATGTACGCACCGTTTTTGTGACGACAGGAAAAGTGCAGACGTATGGTTTATTGAATTTTGCAGACTTTGTTTTGTAAACATAATGGTCATTGATGTAATATTTAAGTATAATGTATCCTTTACAAAAGTAAGAATGCTCAGAAACAAAATTGATGCGTGCCATATAAAATAAGCATGAAAGCTGCAACTCGTGCTTAAGTGAATAACGGACATGTGGTGACCTGTATTCAGGAATGTGGGGATTGTCTCAAAATAAATATAAACTCAATTGAATTTGTCCAATACACATAAGGTTAGCTTGTGCTATGATATTAATTAGTAAAAACATCATTTTGAATGAAAAATAATCAAATAATAACGAAAAATCGATTTCTCTAAAAACATATTTTTCAATATCAAATCTATATATATAACAAGGTATTCAACTCAAAATGACCCGAATATAGGGTGCATTGATTTGAACAGCCATTACTTCATCAATTGCGTAGTGATTTCCATGAACTCGGTCTTATTAAACGCAGAAATGAATTTCTTCTGGAAATGAACATATCTTTCTCTTTTTTTTTACAAATGCTTGGTCAAATTAAAAAAAATAACACGATACACATGTTATCCGATAAAGACCTAAGCGATCCGGTAATGGCTGAATCAGTGTACCATGAAATTCGCACTGTAAACAAATATTATTTGTCGGAAATTTAAAACCGCTGGCATGTTTCAATAGGAAAGACGTTTGTCTTTTGAGGTTTAATGGTTTAATTACTGAATGCACGATGTATACGTTGAAATGAGACTCGAAGTCCTTAGCTATCCTTTATACACCAATCGACTCAAAGTCAATACTGTATTTGCGCGATCATTCCGTATTGTTCGTGTTTTTTGTTTCTTATTGTCTTAATGTAATCAGAAGGTGACGCATGGTATCTTATCTTAATAACGGTATCTACACATGTGCAGACATGTGGTATCACAGACAAACAAATTAACACGTTTAATCAACCCTTGAGACATCGCCTCCCACTGATGAAAACTTTCGTGCCTCTATCGCAGATTGTTTTTTCAAGGCCATTACTTTGCTTTAATTGACAATCCGTAATTAGCGAGGAAAAACATCACTTTGTTGTTCGTGTTTTATTTGTTATATCGTAAACTAAGACTTTATTACGAAAATTTAATAAAGATATTTATAAGTGAAAGAAATGTAGAGAACATCATTGGAGCTATTTAAGTTTATTCAAGGCTCCATATTTTTCCTGTTGAACATTTTTATCGTAAATTTAGATTTTATTAAGAAAATTTAATAAATTATGAAATCAGTTTAGTTAACGTTATTTAAATAATATATAAAAAAGTTATAAGCAAAAGCTGATATGTACTTTTCAAAAAGAAAAGTCTGCCATGTCCTGACATCTTACACAGTTTTGCTAATGAATAGCTCCGGTACTTGTTCATTTAAAATTCATTTCCAGCAAGAGATGTTTTGTGTTAGCTTGAGAGCGATTTTTAAGATATTGATTAAAATAAAAACTTCAGTTTTAGACTAAACCAGATACGTACTTAAAAAAAAGTTGCCTCTAGCTGAAATCTTACAGAGTTATACTTATAAATATNTTCCGTACAATACTCAATATCCTTAAAAAATATTGCTCAAAACTCTGTTTTACTGTATAACATCTGGCATTTTTACCTATGGTTTTTTACCTATGGCATTTTTACCTATGGCGTTTTTACCTATGGCATTTTTACCTCTGGCATTTTTACCGCATACCGGTTTTTCAAGACCATTACTTTGCTTTAATTGACAATCCGTAATTAGCGAGGAAAAACATCACTTTGTTGTTCGTGATTTATTTGTTTTATCGTAAACTTAGACTGTATTACGAAAATTGAATAAAGATATTTATAAGTTAAGGAAATGTAGAGAACATCATTGGAGCTATTTAAGTTCATTTAAGGCTCCATATTTTTCCTGTTGAACATTTTTTAATCGTAAATTTAGATTTTATTAAAAAAATTTAATAAATTATGAAAAGAGTTAAGTTAACGTTATTTATATAATATATAAAAAAAAGTTATAAGCAAAAGCTTGTTGTACTTTATAATAAGAAAAGTCTGCCATGTCCTGACATCTTACATAGTTTTGCTAATGAATAGCTCCGGTACTTGTTCATTTAAAATTCATTTCCAGCAAGAGATGTTTTTGTTAGCTTGAGAGCGATTTTTAAGATATTAATTAAACTAAAAACTTCAGTTTTAGACTAAACCAGATACGTTCTTAAAAAAAAATGCCTCTAGCTGAAATCTTACAGAGTTATACTTATAAATATCGGACCAATTAAAGTTTAAATCACAAACTTTATTTGGGCTATAGATGTTTAACTTACCTTTAAAAAGATACTTAAACAAGAAATATTAATAACGACATAATACATGTTTGGACAAACAAAGATATGTACTATTTATTAAAAAAACGTCTGCCTCGGTCTGAATCTCATAAAGTTTCTTAATGAGTATTTACGGAACTTTATAAGTATTTAAAAAGAAATAATAATGGTTTAAACTAAGGCAGAAATCTACTTTTCAATAAAATTGTCCAATTCGGCTTTAATTCATTCAAAGTTTCGCTAAGTATTATCTCCGGCACTATTTACGCTAGAATCACAAAGTTTACTTCAGACTTTAGATATTGATATAACATTTATAATTATCCTTGAATAGTTCCATTTCATAAAGAAATAATTAAATTTTAGACAATAGCATTACTGAAAGGTTTGCTTAAAAAAGCTAACTCGGCCTAAAACATTACGCGTTGTCACTGAATATTGTTGCAGAGACACATATTTAATAAATCTATCGTGTATATTTCTTATTTAACCTCCATTGATTAACGCTGTGAAACATATCGAAACTTTGTTTCATGTTTCACTTGTTTTCAATCCTACTGTGCGAAGTAAAAAAAATACTGTTTATTGGAATAAAGCGGGTGTACGCTATGATTACGCTGTCATCTGCCTAATTCTTCAGTACCGTCATGGCAGCGGGTCACGTGATAGCCATCACGGCAATCAATTTATCAATTCTGGGATTGTCTATATATGAATCTTGTTTCGCTATGATCAGTAGAGGACCCAGAAACTATTTAGATTAATTAGCCTCGTTAATTAATGTTATTGTAAATAGTTTACCAGGACAATTTATTGTCTGCAATTCCACACAGAGTCATCATTGTGTAATTGTATGGTGTTTCTGTTTTCATACAATCGAATCTGTTGAATTCCTGTCGTAAGGAGACATATTTTTACAAACAAAATACGAATTGGCACTGACATTGTTTATTTCTATGGGATGATGTGTTGTTATACTCGTTAAACACACGTGCTCTTAAAATCATATACTTATGTACGATGGAGAAATATCCAAGTGGAATATTAATAGCAAAAGAGTTATATACCCAATCTTATAGTAAACAACTAAAGAGATATGAAAGGCACTTAATGTTATGTCAACTGATTACAGCAATGATGTAAATATCCAAAATGTGGTGGATCCTATTGCAAAAGTAGATTTTCACGAACAAAATAAATTTATTTTAAGCGGTGGTGATATTTGTTATGGGCCTGTTTGGTACCTTTTCAAATATCATAATCATCACCATCATCATAATCATCATTATCATTATCATCGTAATCATCATCATCATCATCATCATCATTTTTGAATGGTAGACACATATTCTGAAGAAAACTGAGCGAGCTGAAGAAGGATGTATGCATATGCATTTTTGTATAATGAGTTTTTGTTGGTGTGAGTGGGTGAGTGGTGGTGGGGGGGGGGGGTGGGGTCTGAAAANACCTTTTTCGTTGGATGCTTAACTATGTATATAATACGTTTCTCAATAGTGCTGTGTACACTATAGTACTTATATTAAACATCCATTCAGAATATACTCGATGATGTAAGTAAAAGAACGTCTTTTTCTATTACGCTTGGGCCATGAATATTAAATGCAAATCACAGTGTAAATGATATAATAGATCTAACAATCAACGGGATTACGAGTTTATTTACGAGATTATTAACGAGATCAGTGACAAAACGGGTGAACCTTACATTAGAAGAGTGGGGCATACAATGAAAGGGGTCTATGTATTTTATTTTAAAACGATGGGGGCATTGAACTGACTTTTTGACCCGAAATACTCGGTCTGTTATCAATAAGTTGATGGCATGTATTTTTAGAAAACTATTTATTGCATATGATACTACATATATGTAGTTTATTGAATTATGGAGAGGTTGATGTAATCGTTGTTGTTGATGATGATGTTGATAATGCTAATGATGATGATGCTAATGATGATGATGATGACGATGATGATGATGATGATCATAATGGTGGTGGTGGTGGTGGTGGTGGTGATGATGATGTTGATGAAGATGATGATNATCTTATAGTAAACAACTAAAGAGATATGAAAGGCACTAAATGTTATGTCAACTGATTACAGCAATGATGTAAATATCCAAAATGTGGTGGTTCCTATTGCAAAAGTAGATTTTCACGAACAAAATAAATTTATTTTAAGCGGGGGTGGGGTGGAGATATTTGTTATGGGCCTGTTTGGTACCTTTTCAAATATCATAATCATCATCATCATCATAATCATCATCATCATTATCATCGTAATCATCATCATCATCATCATTTTTGAATGGTAGACACATATTCTGAAGAAAACTGAGCGAGGTAAAGAAGGATGTATGCATATGCATTTTTGTATAATGAGTTTTTGTGTTGGTGTGAGTGGGTGAGTGGTGGGGGGGGGTCTGAAAAGATGTAAGGTGACCTATTTCGTTGGATGCTTACTATGTATATAATACGTTTCTCAATAGTGCTGTGTACACTAAAGTATTTATATTAAAACATCCATTCAGCATATACTCGATGATGTAAGTAAAAGAACATCTTTTTCTATTACGCTTGGGCCATGAATATTAAATGCAAATCACAGAGTAAATGATATAATAGATCTAACAATCAACGGGATTACGAGTTTATTTACGAGATTATTAACGAGATCAATGACAAAACGGGTGAACCTTACATTAGAAGAGTGGGGCATGCAATGAAAGGGGTCTATGTATTTTATTTTTAAAACGATGGGGGCATTGAACGGACTTTTTGACCCGAAATACTCGGTCTGTTATCAATAAGTTGATGGCATTTATTTTTAGAAAACTATTTATTGCATGATACTACATGTACATATATGTAGTTTATTGAATTATGGAGAGGATGATGTAATCGTTGTTGTTGATGATGATGTTGATCATGCTAATGATGATGATGCTAATGATGATGATGATGACGATGATGATGGTGATGATGATGGTGGTGGTGGTGGTGGTGGTGATGATGATGTTGATGAAGATGATGATGATGATTCAGATGATGCTGATGATGCTGCTGCTGATGATGATGATGACGACGACCGCAGTGCTATTACGTATTCCAGCTGCGACCTTTTATACATACGAATTTTGTATAATCAACCAAATATTGTTGAATGAACACGCTTATAAACATTAAACAGCTTAGTTTACATGTCAAACAATTTGTATATCAAGGACGCAAACGATCAATTTCCATTCTGTGCATTAAGAAATTAAAATAATTAGCTTCTACACTTTTGTATTGTGAACTTCTTATTAACAAATGCAATACATATCAAAATGTGTAAAAACTATCCAATTTATGTTTAAAATCAAACTAATTCAGCTTTATTGAACCCAAATTATATTTACTTATGTCAGTGTCTACTATTTAACGTTTATGTTGGCTTGCAGTGCTTTTTTAGTGTTTCCCATATTTATTTCAAGAGCTGACTGATTATATGATAACAATGTAATAATAATAATAATAATAAATAATAATAATTAAATATAAACCTGTTAAATAGTTGCACGTGTGTTTTCAGTATCAGGTGTAAAATACCACGGAAATGAAGTGTCCCAATCAAAATTGTAAGGCAGACACAGACAACAAAGCGTCAAAATTTTGTAGCGAATGCGGTACGAAATTGCCACGAAATGCAGAGTCGATTCCATGTAACGGAAAAGATGAAGACGGTAAACCATGTAGGCAACAAATCAAATTGGGTACAAAGTTCTGTTCCAACTGTGGCAGAAAAGTTGACCTAGCAGAGTTTCTGCTAGGGAACTGTCTGAAATGCGGTGATCACTGTCCAGCTTCGAACAAGATATGCGTGCAGTGTTCACAAACTGACACCTCAGGTAAAGTCGGTTGCAACTATTTGTTTGTGCATGTTTCATTACTCTATCTAAGTTATGCTGAAATAAGAAGAACATCATATCCATGGCTCGTAAAGCTTTTCTGTCGTATATACGTTGACACGTGTTTTTTTTCTTTCAAATTTCATATATTTCTTCATTTTTGAGACTTTTTATGTCCCCCAGTCTTTACTGGGGGACATATTGTTTTTGCCCTGTCTGTTTGTTGGTTCGTTTGTTTGTTTGTGGGTATGTTTGCACAAACTTTAACATTGGCCATAACTTTTGCAATATTGAAGATAGCAACTTGATATTTGGCATGCATGTGTATCTCGTAAAGCTGCAGATTTTGAGTGGTGAAAGGTCAAGGTCAAAATCACCCTTCAATGTCATCCTTCAAGGTCAAAGGTCAAATATATGGGCCAAAATCGCTCAAAAGGGGACATAGTGTTTCACAAACACATTTCTTGTTTTATATGTTATCATTATACAAAATGGTAAATCGGAGTATTTAGTTCCAATTTTATTCAGCATACATATTTCAGTAATAAATGACTTAACTTAAGCCAGCCATCATTCGGTGAAAGAGTGACAGGGATACTAAATTCAACGTAATGTTACAATTTATTTTCAAAGATGGTTTTTTTTATGAACATATTTCTTATAAACGTGAGGTACAATGCGAGCTATCATTTCGACAAAATGCTTTATTTAATTGTTTTATTAAATCGTGGTTTTAATATTAATGGTTTCTTGAATGTCTTTAAAGGTGCACATCGATGGTATTTCTACTGTATGAAAACACTTATAATGGCCAAATGCAGAAATTATTGTCCTGAGGTTGTGCGGAATATGTCGGACGGGGTAGGAGGAAGGGGTGGAACTCGCAAACAAGACATAACATTAACAAGTGTTGCCTATTGACTTTCGCCTTGTATTTTCGCCATACACATACGATAAAAACGCATTTAATGATATTCGTATTGTGCTGATCCATGACTGAGTCTGACGCATTCGTAACTTAACCAGCAGTGTATTTTGTTAAGGCACAGACAAATGCAATCGCCTATGTCCGCTGTGTACAATCAAAGGAATGCCCACTTGTATGAACTTAGATATTTGATTTTAGATTAGTAATATACATTTAGATACGATTGACACAGTTACGAGTATGCATGTCCCATAATATATTAAATGATCCGACGAATGGGGGCTCTCAATGATTTTCAAAACTCATGTATGCACATTGAGTTTCGTCATGGCCGCAGTACTTAAACTAGCCCATTGAAGACTTTTCAGAGTGCTCGTAATACGTCAGTCGTTTTATATAATCATTTTCTATTTGTTAATTAACACATTCATGAATGATGAGAGAGTTAATGATTGAGGTTTAGTGATGGCACATTCCCTTAGAGTCAGTCCTCGGTTTTTATGTATTAGTTGCCTTTCAGAACGTTTAAGATAAACTTAAGTGAATGAATATTTGAAATGCACATGATCATTGAATTCAGAAACGAACGAGAGGGCACACCTGGACAAATACTTGAAAGAGAGTTTCCAGACTCTTACAGGGTAAAATGTTTTTCTCTCTTGAATATCGTTTTTATTATTGAGCAGAATTGGGTTTTTTGCTAGAAAACAGAGATAAATATGATGATCATTTCTATTATTTATTTTTAAAAATAATAAAAAGTTTTCAATTAAATAAAGTTTAATTTCAAGACAAAAATGTTCATTGATTAAATATAATTCAATCGATATTATTTTTTGATATATACACGGATAAATTATTGTTTGCATGGGTGGATGTAATTTAACTACTACATAAAGTAAAATATTAGTTAATTGGAACAATTTTGTATCACCTGATATATTCGATTATAGTTATGTATGCTTTTAAATTTACTCGTATTCCGTGAAATATTAAGACTTGTGCCATAACAATATTATGTTTTTTTTTCAACAACCTTTCGAAATTTCAAATGATTACATAAATGTCGTCTTTTCAGTAAATTTGAAAGCTCCTTTTCGAAAATTTCTGAAGATATTGAGTCTAAAGGAATAATGATAACCATATACATGTTTCGCCGTTCTCATTTGACTCAGACAGCAATATTTTGATCAATGTAAAAAATATTCAGTTTCAGAAGGTTCCTACACCACCGCTTTACATGATAATGTCTCGAAATAAAAAAAGAAACGGTTAAATCGTTTAAAACATAGGATACTCGTATGTCGATTTATCGGTTTATTTATCTGAAGCGATGTTTGAGTACAAATTAGAAAAGGTAGTTCACCGTCTTAGGTGAACCATAGTATCACGTGACTATAGGAAGCTAATACTGGCTTAAACGTTATATTTAGCCATCCGTTACAATTTAGGACATTGTAACTGTTTACATAACATTAAATAGGCTAAAAATTGGAGCACAACCTTCCATTATGATATCAAACGGTATTTTTTTCGAAAGAACATTGCGCTCAAAATGTTATATAGTCATGTCTCGTTCGGAATATGATTTGAAATGCTTAGAGATAAGCATTCAATAGATTGATATAAACACTCTTAGTATTGTATTTTTATAATTTGATTAATAGTATTTGATTTTTTATGTCAACTTACAATTTCCATAACCTCATCAAAAGTAATGGTTGGGAAGGTAAAGCAATTAGCTTTACAAACAAAATTATGTGTATTTATTATATATTCATTGTCACTGAAATAATTAAATTAGAAACAGAAATACTTATCTTTACCGGGTGGAGGCTGCCTGTTTGCTCATGGAGATATGAGGCTAAAAACCGCTAAAACAAAGCACAAGTTATTGTATTGCTCACATACGTAAATTGATACAAAATACATCATTATAACCATTTTTTTTTAATTCTATGCATTATTGACTTAAACATAGGTGAACACATTGTCACATTAATTATTTTCCACTTCTACAAGGTCCTCTTTGTCCTTTCCGACGTGTGAACATTGTGGTAAGGTACAGTTGGATCACTGGAGTTTCTGTCTATATTGTGGCAAAAAACATCTGTTTAAACCTAGAGGTAAGTTAGATACTAAACACGATTTTGCATAGCAATATAAACATTCTATAGGGGTAGAATACAGAAGAGTGTTGTATAAGTTCAGTGAATTGCTTTGTCAAACTTTCTGGCAAACAAAAAATGAACATAAACACTTATTTGAAATATGAATGAAAACGCAATACTAGTAATCTTTCATTAACATTGTATATTCATCATTTGAAGTAATTTTCTTCGACAAATGTTAGTATATGTTAACTATTTACATACACGTGTTTACCATTATATATAAAAACTCAGCAACAGTATAACTGTGCAAGAACGACGCATACATAATGAAACTTATTCGCACCACTGATGCAAAAAGATAATGATGGGCTGATAAATTATTACGTGAAATAATCATGACTAGCAGAACAATGACATGACGATGGGTATTGCTTTCGATCAATGATCACGAATATTAATTTCACTCTTGGTCGTAGAAACAAATATATTTACACCCGTGACAAAGCCTTTAGTAAAGCTTTGTTTTTCCTATTACCGCTCGTGAAACAAGATTGGACATACCCCAAAACGCATCAAATATTCTTCATATAAACGTATAGAATTAATAACTTTTATGAAAATAGTGAACACAACAAATAACATTTAATGAATTTCCAAAAATATTAGCTATGATTCCAAATTATCGATTAAACATAGTTCCAGTCCTGCAAACTGTCGTTGGTTTAGTAGTGCACGAGTGTACACGTTTTTGGGTATGACACGTTTTTCTAATTGTAAAAGAATTAAAGAAGATCTGTAAAAGATGTTTACCGACTATACAGACGGAACACAATAATAAGTTTGCATGTTTGATTGGACCAGTATTAAAACAATTACAAAAGGCAAAGTGCAAATGTATTGATGGTCAAAAAAATGAGGATCCTGACATTATTTCGGTTTTTATCAAACTGAGTTGCGACGTATAGCCAGCAACTATATGTGAGGTTGGATGAAAGTGTTTGACTGAGATTGCGGGAAAAGCTAGAAAGCACGTAAATCAAGTATCGGTTCAGATCCTAGGGGGTGGCAATGTAACTGCTTATCGAACTTGGCTAAACGACCAAATACCAGAAATTAAAAAAGTTAAATGGTTTGATATTAGTATACAGTTATTTCATGGATGCGTTGTGAACAGTCAAAACTGTTGTCCTAAGGTATCAGGGATGACTTTGGAACTGTTGCCCGAGGCCGATAGGCCGAAGGCAACAGTTCCAAATGTCAAATGTCAGCCCTGATACCGAGGGACAACACTTTTGACTGTTCACCAAGCATCCATGAAAGAACTGTTTTATAACCTGATCAAATTTCAAACATAGAAAAAAGAGTAAATTAAATTAAATTATATAAAACATTATATATTATATATTATATTTTATATTAGATAATATATATAATATATTATATATTATACAATATTATATATTATATATTATAAATTGTATATGATATACTATATATTATATATTAATATATTATTTATTATATATTATATATTATATTATACATTATATAATATATGAGGTAGGTATATAATATGAGGTTCTACAGGGGTAGTCTGCACGAGCGGGCAACAGTTCAAACTATTGCCCGGTCAACAGTTCGAAATATTCACCGGTAACAGTTTTAAACTTGCAACATAACTTTTTTGTCGAGGAAATAGCCAAATTAATATTATAATATAATAAAATAATAATTATATTTTATATAAGGCATCGGGTAATAATATTAGTATAACGATATAAACTGCCACCACGGGGATCGGTAAAACAATTCAGTTTGCACTTTCCCATAGAGCCGTGTAGCGTTTTGAAAATATTGAATGTTTTGAAAGTGTATGCTACGAGCCTATACGTGTCGTTATTCTCCCTCAATTCATATATGTTTTTGTAGATCACTTTCGCGTGTCGGTTTTTGTTTTAGTGTCATCTTCTGTCTCTTTATGCCAACAGAAACATATAACAAAATCTAAATTATATCTGGCTAATTCTCTATAACATGTGGTAGTGCTTCATTATCATAGTGTTTCGTCATTCATTAATGTTTTAAAACACAACACTCTTGAGGAAATTGACTCACCCAAGAATTCATATTGCACAATCTTAAGTTATAGACCCCGCCTCTAAGGCGTATTATTTTCTCCTGAAGTAATGTTTAAGCGCGTGTGATTTTAATGTCGTTGATTTAATTTTCTTGCATGTAAGAATAACATAATTGTAACTAAGCTTTTGTAAAACTTTTTGTTTATCTTTATTTAGACCAAGGAGCTACTGGCACCGAGGAGCACACACCTTTAAGAACAAACGATGGTGTTCGTGAGGAACGTTGTATTTACAGTAAGCCCATAAAAATCCTTTCAGGCTTAATTGCTCAAATATTCGTCTATAATATAATGAATGTCAAGTTCGAGTAGTAACTTTTGTTTAACAAAAACTCCAAACCAAACCAGCCCAAAACCATTTCATAAAGCAATGATAACAATAATAATACTAACATAATATTAATTTTATCTTTCTTTTCTTTTTAAAATTTAGATAGAGCAGATAAAGAAGCCTTGGACGATACACAATCCCAAATGGAGACATTAAACGTCGATGAAGAATTTATAGAAGGTATGAAACGATGGAGTATCTGTAAAATGTTTGAAAGACAATAACAACTATTAATGACAAACACGTTACGAGTAAATCTATTGGATATTATTAATATTAGCTTCTGTTAACTACTGAAATATAAACCCATGATATGTAACCTATACCAGGGTTAACACTTAGGTTCTGGTCAATTCTAAATATTGATGGTAATTTTATAAAGTCATAATTCATTGTGTTCCTAAGCCAATGTCTTTCTTTAAGTTCAGTGCATTTAATATGAGCATGCTACAGCATTTGAGGATAATAGCTGTTTCCCGAGTCCAAATGTCAAGGTATCTTATAATTAATATGTGAAATATTGTAAAGTTATTGTAACGCTTTCAAACCATATCGGTCGCATATTTATGGGCGTTTTCGGCAAATGATATCCTTTCTAAAACAATTCAAGTTTGTGAATTGAGCTCTAAGAACCTACTATAAGCGTGTGCATAACACCTTTTACTCTAGATAATCCATTAATCGCACTCTTCTTCTTCTTCTCAGTAATTTGACGTTGTGCCTAAGTAGAACCAGTGCATGGTGTCTTTGGGGGAGATTGAAAGAACGCTCCCAGAGTGGGGATCGAAGCTGTGACCTTCCGATCGATACGCGGACAACATATACACTAAACCACGGCACTACTGGAACTATTTACGATTTGAAACCATATTTAATTTTAAACGAAAAATATACTTCTTGTTAAAACCTGTCGGTCTAATATATTTTTTATTTTTACTTCCCAAAACGAACAGATCGAACTGACTTTAAGACTAGAAGAAACTAATAACGATTAAAAAAACAAGTAAAAACAAAGTAAGCGAGTATTTTCTGACATGCCGTGTGATGATATGTCCACTTAATAAGTCTAGTTAATGGAAATGCTAAACACCGTAGCTCGTACGTTTAGATTTTTTTTAGTAGAACATAGAAAAAAGCTAACAATTGGGATAAAACAAAAAGTGTAGGCATCTATTTAATCGTTGAATGAACCATCGACATACTTTTTATGACTAACACATGTTGTTTAGCTTTAAATTCGTCATTTCTGTTTTAGATATTATCCTAAATATGGGAAGTGACGAAGTCGATGATGACATTTGGGTAAGCGTGCCTATTATTTTGTTTTTAATTTTATTAATATCAATTATTTCCAGTGTAAAATGTTCAAATCAAACATTATATTTATGTGGCTTTTAGATCACTGTGGCGGAGGCGGTTGTGATTCAGAGGATTTTTGATAATGATAAGTCGACAAAGACTAACAGCCCAGCGATTAAAAACGTTTCTGATCATAGTACATCGACATCGGCAGAAGCAGCGCCGGTTCAGAATAGTTTTGCTCAACTTATCTCGACAAAGGAAAAGGTAGCGGCATATCTGAAGATGCTTGATCTTCGTCGGCCGATCGAATCAGAGGTGGCTGTGAATAAGAAGGTTTCCGATCAGGCACATTATGGTTCGGTTAAGAAACTTGCTGGTCTGGTAAATGCGGATGCGATTCATGATCCGGTTGAGGCGGAAAAGTTCCAGAAGGTTCTTGATCAATGTGGCTATTCAGATTTAATGAAAATACTTGAAAAAAGCAACACAGCATGGCGGGATTTGACAATAAAAATTGCCGTAACGGGAGAATCTGGAAGTGGAAAATCAAGTTTGATAAACGCCATAAGCGGACGAAAGGATGATGATCCTGGTGCTGCACATACCGACTGTATTGAAGCTACTAAGGAACCCACACCTTATCCTCACCCTCTTAACAAAAATCTAGTTTTTTGGGATTTGCCTGGGGTTGACACACCTAATTTCCATAAAGAGACATACATCGAGGATGCACGTTTTGATGCGTATGATTTCATCGTACTGGTTTCTTGTTCTAGATACACCAATAATGATACCTGGCTAGCACAGCAAATACAAAGTCATTTTCCTGATGCAAATCTAATTTTCGTCAGAACAAAAATTGACAATGACATAGATAGTAAAAGGACAGGCAGACGAATCCCATTGTCAGATGACAAAATAAAAAAAGTTTTCAACGCTATCAAACAAGACTGTTATACAAATTTGAAGGATGCAAATATTAAAAGTCCTCACGTGTTTCTGGTGAATAATCATGAACATTCTGAATTTGAATTCGGCAACCTTTGTGATATGCTATTGGATAAGGTCTCCGTTTTAAAGAAAGATGCGTTAGTCATGACGATACAGAGTTTTACCCAACAGATTGTAGCTGCAAAATACGAACGTTTTACTAAAAGCCTAGGGAATATATCTAAGCAGGCAGCTGTCGCAGCTGTAAGTTCAAATCGAGAAAATGGAGAACGTTTGGAGATTGATATTCTGAAAAAGGAAGTGATGGAGTATAAGAAGCAGCTTGGGATTGACGAAGCATCGTTGGATATTATTGCGCAAAGGTTTGGAATTGACATGGAAGAAGTGTATATTAAAATGGACTCCGAAACTCATGTGTTTTTGCGAAGGTTTGAACAATACTATATAGATAATGATAAAGTCGCTACGCAATATGATTCTTTTCCATGGTACCGTAAAATCTTTTATAACAAAATAAGAATGTACCAAAAGCAATGCTACTTCTTACTGAAAACTTTATTAAAGAAATGCGTAAAAGAAAATAAAACTCTTCAGAAACACATAGCAGTCTGGTCTTTGATACCGAAATAAGAGCATTGCTCTCAATTATCTTCGCCTGACGAATGATGACTAAATCAGGTTTGGGATCGTATAATGTCACCAGCGAATAAAGTTTACATTTATGACATTTGGTCATGTGGTGTGCATATTTATTTCATTAATGCTGTTTCAGAAGATGAATTTCGATTTTAGTGAAAATTTAACATGTACTATTTTATGCAATTAGATAGACATATACAACCAAGCTATGAAATGTGGCCGATGCCAAGCAGCATTGTGTCTTCTTCTATAATTGAACGATGATCTGCATACTAAACTATATCATGCTATTTCTCTGAAGCTTTTATTTATCAAAGAGGAGGTGAATTTGAGACTTGTTTAGGTTTAATTCAATTATTTTATCTGGAAGTTAAATTTTTGAAGCACTCAATAAATTGCTGATTCTCATAATTCAAATATACACAAAATTAACTGGTCAAATATGCGAGCGTTATGGACTTTGATCCAAATCAACGTTTCCTAGATAATACAACATTGTAGTGTAAATTATCCTGTGCGTTTAAGATGCGGAAAGTCTTATTTCTCGTTGGTTCAATCTTTATAACCAACCTTCTAACGAACATTTTATTAGTGGGATAGTCAATAAGCTTAATACAATAAAAATCAAAGCGCTGAAGGCACTGAAGTGTTCGCTTTTGCATAATCTGAGACGAACTTTAGTTTTCAAAATTATGTTATAGCTTTTTATATCGCAAGTTTGAAATGAACACAACCCATTTAAATTTATAAAGAGTGTGTCTTAAAGCTTAGGTCGAGATGTGTGGGCACTGTTTATCCTCATATTTATGTTATAGAGATAACAAAATAACAACAGTATGTCTTTTTTTTCCACAATTGGTTGCTGCACTGGCAACCATCTTTAGAATTTTGTTTCCTTGCTAAAAATAACAAGCCTATAATCATGTACATGTTGTGTTATGTGTATCTTATACTGTGTTTATTTTCTTTAAATAATTGAGCAACAATGTTTTCCACATGACAGACTTTTCATGCAGCATTAAGCCCCTTTTTCTCTGAAAGCAGCCAGTATGTACAGATTTCAATGATAAACTGGCAAATGTTGTCGCACAAGCTATTATAAACACTAGACTGGCCAATATCGTTGAACAAGCTCTTAAACCTTAAACATGCTGTCTGCTACAGTGTAAACAGGCAGTGGTTATCTTGACTAGCTGCAGTTGTCGTCCCTCGCGTAGTTAAGGCATTCTGATTTCAAAACTGCCTCTCTACTTTAGCGTGAGCTAACGCTCACACTAAAAAAGTATAACTGGTTATATTTAAGTATAAAGTCAGTTTGATAACATTGTCAATTAATACTGGGTGTGGGAAACGATAAAAAAAATCAAATTGTCCACGTGCATTATTTACACGAATGTTTGCAAATAATCAGTCGTAAAAAAATATGTAAGTGATATTTTTTTTGCTGTGTAATATAAGAGAAAATGTGTTGTTACACATGCTTTAATGGGGGTTCTGAAAATTATAGTTTTAATATTTGTACTCTTTTGATCCTAAAACCAAAAGTTTGAAACCTTCAGCAACGTTACTGTATTTCCAACATCGATTTATGTGGTTTGAAGCGACTTCAAAATGCGTATCTATATAAATTGTTCTTTAACTTGTTTGAATTGATGTTAATACACCTTGTCACGTTACAAACAAACAAGTGGCAATATACATTTCTTTATAACTTATCAAATATTTTTTAAATATTGTCTTGATATTAAGGAATGTTAACTTAAGTTCCATATATCATTATTTTACATGCAAAGCAGTATACAAAACAATTTAGGACACATTGGACAAATACCATACAATTGTCATGTGAACTACTTTATATGTCACTGCACGTTTTCGTTCGTTCTGCATTATATTCTTATGTATGTTATGTGGTAAATGTGGTATTTGATTCTTGTGTTTACAGTTCTTGTTACTAAAAGCCATTACTTATTTTTTCTTATTTTATTCACAATTAGAAGATTATCTTTGTTGTTATAATAATTTGTGTGTTCTAATGTTAAAGGAATACATAAGTAGGATTATACATTTTTTCTTTTATACTGTGTTAAAAAAAAA